>JANRGW010033415.1:11845-73565 GCA_024733675.1 Psilopsiagon aymara
GGCCACAAGTGAAAAACACAGTGCTGCACCAACTACCAAGAAGGAGAAAAATGACTGCTACTGCTGAACCCAGGACACTTATCACTTTTGACCTTGGATCCTCCTGGCACCTTGTTCCTTCATTCCCTTTCAGAGACCCTTATTCCTTCTAGTCTCTGGCAGAGAACTCTGCTGGCTACTACACTGAGTCTTGGGTGGGGATGTCTACCCTTTTGATAGGCCTAGTAGTGTTTAAATCCATAGGAAACAGGTCTGGAGCACTTGATACAGTGCATAAAAACACTGAACCAAAAACCTACTATGGCAGTTCCATGGTAGCAAGCAGCAAGTCCTGGACAGTGGATAGTTTTCCTCCAGCAAACCCCAGAACTCTTGTTTGTGTATTGAAGGCTTGTGGTTGAGTGGTATGGAAATGTCTCAGATTTCACAGGAACATGTGGAAACTTGGCTTTTATAAAAGCAGTAGTCCAAAAATGGAATGCTTGTTGCTAAGGAGGTCAGTGGCAAACTGTAACAAACTTAAAAACTTAAGATCCCATCATTTAGCACTTTGGCATTTTAGTACTTTGAAAGGGAAAGTTAGAAATATATCCATCAGCCAAATGGAGAGGGAACAGTTGAGTCCTTATGGCTGTAGATGGAGCTCATCTTGGGTATTAAGTTAGGGTACCTGTGAGACCATGTTCTAATTAGTGTTTGATTTATTGTGTACGAAACTGCAGTGGTGGCACCAGTTCAGAGCTTTTCCAGTAGTAAGGTGCTGTGCTAGCAGTTTTCTTTCAGAAGTACTTGATATGCTTATTGTAGAAAGGGAGAGAGGCCTGCTTCCTCTTTAACTAGGACAGCATGTGAGATTCAGGGCAGATTAACCCCGTGGTATAGCCTGGGATGCTTTGGCCTTTAGTATGGGAACTTGATCTTACTGGAGTGTCTTCTCTGCTTGTATGCTTTGACCTTGCTCTCTGTTGCCAGTTGTAGACTAAGCCTAGTACTGCAGGCTAAGCAACACCCAGGGGGTGACTTAATGTTCTCTTTGGCATAAAGAAAAGATGTCACGCTCCATCTGAGAGTGTAAACTTCAGGTATGTGTATAGTATAGTGTTCCGTGTTAAACAGTACTCTGTACCTGTCCTGTGTGCCAGCCCTTCTCCATGCTCAGCCACTGCTAGCAACTGCTTTATGGAACTTCTCACAGTTCATCAGGGCTCTGAATGCTGTACACTCCCAAATCTAATTGACTGCCAACTGCCAGCCAGACTCCTTGCAGCTGTAAAAAGCTGATTCTTCTTCATGCTTTTTCCCTTGTTAAATGGAACTGAATAACCTAAATACAAGGTGGGAAGGAGGGAGGAAGACTATCCTTTCCCCACTTGCCCCCCTTGATTCAGTAGCAGTTTGGGGGTTTGATGTGTACTGTGCTGTCTCCCCCTCTTCTCTGTCCAGTTTGTTGTTGTTTCTGCTATTGCTATGGAATAAAAGTCCTTTTGTGCAGGGCCACAGTGTGATGCCTTTCAGTTCCTTGCTGGCAGTCCAGCTTGTTGCATTCCCAGGCGTAAGCTGCTGACAAATGGAAGTGAGTCAGGCAGACACATGCAGCAGAGGGGGAAGCTTCCAACCCATTCAGATGTTAATGCTACTGAGAACAGATTCCCTTGAACTCTGGGCAGCCTTTCTTCCTCTTCTCCTACCATGTGCTTTCAAAACATACAGCAAACTTTCTTCTCCCAAAGTCTCCTTAGCTGTGTATGTGATAGGCACAAGTGAAGGTTTGTTTGCCCCACATTCCCCTGTGTTTAGAAGGGCTTTAGGCCAGCTCTCCAGTTTGTATTCTATCAAGGACAGGCTGAATAATTTTATGGACTCCTGTGGGATGATGTATATAGAGTACATGATTCTGTTTGTGCAGCTAATGGTATGCCTCTGCTGAAAGCTCCGTTTGGGTTTTGGGGCTGAAAGGAACAGGAGCCCTAATGCTGCTTTTGTAAGGCCAGAAGAAATGTGTGATCCAAGCCCTGAAAAATCTAAATAGTGATGTGTTTGCTGGGAACCTATGTTCTTGCTCTAGTGTATCTCACCAAAGCCAGAGACCACATCACAAGGGAGCAGAGTGCATCCTTAAGATTTCTTAAAGTCAGTTGAAAGGGAGAAATCATAAACCATGAGACAAGGCAGTACTAAATGACCTTAGCTTACCTGACAGGGGGGACTCCATGATCAGGCAGCGGGTTTCCCGGAGCACGGCTCTTACCCTGCTGTCCAGTTTCCAGAAGGGAAGCTGTGAGCAAGCCTGAGGGGTGGGTGGGTGTCAAATCAGCTTGCAGTGTTGTACTTTAGGTGCAGCATCAAAGACAAGGGTATTCTCTCTTCCCATTCCTTTTCAGGTGCCAGGTAAGTGCTGGTGTGAGAACAACTGTGGGTTCAGGATTGATGTGGGGGAACTTCAGTTTCTAGACTTGCTGCACGCTGTGGCATGTTCCAGACTTGCCAGGGCACAGCTGTGGTCTTATGCTAGTGAGCAGTCTTCATCAAGAAACCTTCCCCTCCTTTTTACCAGCAGTAGCATTACAGTGCAGTAGTCTTGCCCCCCCATGAGGCTCTTGTCTCTTTTTACAGTATGCCCGTAAAGCTGTAACTCTTATTTGCACAGCACTGACGGTGTGCTAGGGAAATGATCAAGGAGAGAGCTTACCTAGTGATGTAGTTGATTTTTGTGGCAGCTTTGTCCTGGCATAGGAATAGCATTCCCCACTGCAGCACATCTTAATGGTGCCACTTATTAAAGAAATGCATAAAAGGCCTGTCCACAGCAATTGGTAGAGTAGAATACAGTTCTTAAACCAGCAAGGCCTAGTAAGAAACAATCTTGTAGGTGATTCATGGCTTTCCCAGAAGTGGCGCATTTGCATGATAAGTGGTGGGTTACCTGAAAGTGGAGCTGTGTTGTTGACTCCTGGCAGCTATTGCACCTTTCAGAGCTGTTGCATCATATTTTGGCTAAAAATGTTGTCTTTTATAATTAGCTGAAGAAAATAGTGTCCTAGCTGTCGTTTATGAATAGCAGCAAGCCATAGAGAGATGGGGGAGAGGGAAAAATGCAATATATCTCCCACCTAACCCCCCTCAGATGCAGCGTTATCCGTGTTTGTGCGCTGTAGAAGGGGAGGTAGAAGGCTAGAGCACTGGCTGTGTTTGTCTGAACTTGCCTTGAACAGGGAGATCTGCCTGGCTGAGCTCTTGCTAATCATCTTTCTTCCAGGTCGTCAAGACAATTGGTCTAAGAGAGGTCTGGTTTTTTGGACTTCAGTATCAGGACACCAAGGGCTTCTCAACATGGCTGAAATTGAACAAAAAGGTATGTTTGCTCCAAGCTTTCACTTGTCCTGGTTTCCTTTCTCTTGGAGGGTGGGGGCAGCTTCAGTCTCTTCTGTCAGGGATCTGGTCTTGCCTCTCCGCACATCTGGAGTACCATAAGAGTAGCGATTTGGTGTTGTCTTCCTTCAGTCTATGTACCCCCTCCCCAAGGTACAGGGAGTCATGGTGTCTGAGCTCATCCTCCTGCATATGGTCCTGCTTGTTATCCAGGCAGATCTCATCCTTTCTGTTAATGCGCTGATGTTGTGCTTCTGTGAGCATCTTGGAGAGAAACCTAGAAAGTAACTTACCTAGCACTGATCATAACTAGTGGCTTGTCTTAAGTCCTGTGGGAAGAGGTGATGCTCCACTTCACTTGGTATGTAGGCTATAAAATGTATAACTCTGTTCCAGGTAACAGCACAGGATGTACGTAAAGAAAGCCCCCTGCTTTTCAAATTCCGTGCCAAGTTCTACCCAGAGGATGTGGCAGAAGAGCTGATCCAGGACATCACACAGCGCCTTTTCTTCCTTCAAGTGAAGGAGGCAATTCTGAATGATGACATTTATTGCCCTCCAGAAACAGCTGTCCTTCTGGCTTCTTATGCTGTCCAGTCAAAATATGGAGACTTCAACAAAGAGGTGCACAAGTCTGGCTACCTTGCTAGTGACAAACTGCTCCCACAGAGGTGAGTGAACCTGGGTCGCCTCAGACCTGCTTTGCTTTAAAGGGTTTGGGATTCTTTGGGGTAGGAGATATCTTGATTGGAATGTTCAGAATAAAATATAGCCTTGTGTCTCCTTGAGGATTAGTGTTAGTATTTATGTAATTAAGAGCTTTACTCTTAAACATCCCATTGCTACTGAAGAAACTCTAATCAGAAGTAGTGAGAGAAGCTCTAGAACAAAAAAGTTGCTACAAGGAGTAGCACAACTGAATACAACTTGTTGTTTGTCAGAAGTTTGAGTACTGACCAGTGTCTCTAGCTAGCCTTAGAATAAAACTGTATTTCCTGGAATACTTTTGTGGGGAAAATGTGATGCCAATGGAGTATTTTATGGAACATAATTCAAGAGTGATGTGACTATGCATAAATGCAGTGGCTGGTTTTAAACACCTGTGTACTCTTTCTAGAGTTCTGGAGCAGCACAAGCTTAACAAGGACCAATGGGAGGAGAGGATCCAGGTGTGGCATGAGGAGCATCGAGGAATGATTAGGTAACCGATGCAGTGTGAAACTGGAGTATTTAAGAGTGGTAAATGCTAGTGTGTAATGTATGAATACATACAAAAATCTGTGTCATACTTCAGGATGAGTTAGCATTCTTCAGGTTATTCTGCTCAGTATACCCAGGTTCATATCCTTCTGCTATCTCTAGTCCACATCAGCTGGCTGTTCTTGCTAAAACAAAACTGAGTTTGCACAGTTTGTAATTATGTACTAGGATGGTGCATGGAGCCTTTGCAGCTTGTTGCTGCTCTGCCCATGTTAGGAATTTAGCACTTTCTTCTTCTAATGGCTTATAGACCTATAAAAGAGTATCTGCTTTCTGTTTGCATGCTGCAGAGAAGATGCTGTCTTGGAGTACCTGAAAATTGCACAGGACCTGGAGATGTATGGTGTGAACTACTTCAGCATTAAGAACAAGAAGGGCTCTGAACTCTGGCTAGGTGTAGATGCTCTTGGACTCAACATTTACGAGCAGAATGACAGGTAATAAATCCCCTCTTCCCATCATTGTTTTTAGCTCCTTTCCAGTGTAAAGGCATTCAAAATTAAACTTTTCTGGAATTCAGTTCTTTAACTAGACGTTACAATTTCTATATTCTTGGCTGTACTCTCACACTGCCAGAATGATCCATAAAATGTGCTGCTTTGGACCAAAACATATAAGAAATTGGCAAGTGTTATTAGCTAGTTTTACTTGTGTCCCTGGCCTTCCTGCCACAGATGCATTCTTCAGTTCTGTTTTCCATTTAAAAAAAAAGGGATTGAAAAACTGCTTCTTATGTTTATAGTTCATTTACATGACTAATTTTGCTGATTCCAGTTGATGTAAGAGTACTGAAATATGAGGGCAGATTTGCTTGAATTTTGAGCTTTGTATTGTAAGTCAAGAATTCAGAATGACTTGGGGCTCTTTTATTTCCTTTTTCTTTCCATTTCTGTAGGCTGACACCAAAAATTGGATTCCCTTGGAGTGAGATCAGAAATATCTCTTTCAATGACAAGAAATTTGTTATCAAGCCTATTGACAAGAAAGCACCAGTAAGAAGCAACATTCAGACTAAAGATTTTGGGGGTTTAGCTGCATGATCAGCCACCCCAGTCTCTTCTTAATAATGTCAAGGCTGACTTCAGGAGTGCTTTACTACCTGGGCTGTTCAGGGCAGTCTAGGAGCGTAGAATTTTGAGTATAACTTTAAGCTGTTCAAAGTCAGTGACAGAGAGAAGCTCTTTGCTTAGGGTCTCTGATTCTCCTGAGACTGTTCACATTCTCTGATGATCCAATTAGGATCTGAGACACCTATGTTAACATGAATGCTTCCTTTGCAGCTGGCTTTAGTAGTGTCTGGGATGGTCTCTTGCAGTTTTTCACCTTGCTTCAAGCTGAAGCTTCTGGTTATTTTGTGGGGTTTGCTGGGAGTGGTTTTTCTTGCAAATTTATAATTCATGTAATTGGTTTCATCTGTAAGGTTTATTAATTTCCTGTGTCAGCTGATACCTTCTGTTCATTCTTGTATTGCTGCTTGGAAGCAATTCCCTGCTGCTATTGCTCCTTTTCAACAGAGCAGTTTTTTTATCCGTTAGACATAATGCTTAACATATACTTGGTGTGGCTGGTCAGACTGTTGCATTAAGTAACTGTGAGGGGAAAAAAGGTGGGAAAAGTCATAGTCTCAGTGTGCCTGGTAAGACAGCTCCTGATAATGTTTGTAATGAAGCTGTGAAGCCAAGTTGCTTTGTGCTTTGGGCTAAGGATGCTTTACAGTGAAACCCAGCACACTGTAACAACAAGGCACTTATGCCCTATATGTATTTCATGAATTGAAATTCATTCCTGAAAGATAAGTGTTTAACTACCAATGAATTAGATACCATTAAGAAAACCTGGTGAGAAGTTCCAGAGAGCCTTAGGGTCTTGGAGCATTTTGCATACATGGGGGCTGCTTATGCTAAAAGAAGAGGTCTAATGCTGCCTTTTTCTTGTCCCAAGGACTTTGTATTCTATGCCCCTCGGTTACGGATTAACAAACGAATCTTGGCACTTTGTATGGGGAACCATGAGCTCTACATGCGCAGACGTAAACCAGATACCATTGAGGTGCAACAGATGAAAGCACAGGCTCGCGAAGAGAAGCATCAGAAACAGATGGAGAGGTTGGTAGGGTTCCGAGTAACGTGGACTTGGCTGCAAGTAACACTGTGCAATAGCATTATGTGATATAAATTGCTGGCAGCACCTTAATATAATGAGCCAACAATAGAGCAGGTTGCTGTGTGCTTCAGCAGATCTTAATGAGATGATGGAAATGGCATGTATCACAAATGTGACCCACCATCACTTTCTTGGAATTGAAGATTTGCCTGTCCATTTGACAGGACTGATGTGGATCTTGATATAAGAAGATTTCCCTTATAGCACTGCTATTATCAACTGTCATTGAGATAAATGCCAGCAGAGCTTTTTCTTTCTGCACTGCTAGAAAGGGGCATGCATGGAATAAAACTCATAAGCTGTGTCCCGTAGTGCACATCTCTTGCGTGCTTATGGCTTTACTAGATGTGCTCCAGTCTGGCTAGCTGTTAATTTGAAATTGCGTTATGACTTCCCTCTTATCAGAGCCCTGCTGGAGAATGAGAAGAAGAAGAGGGAGTTGGCAGAAAAGGAGAAGGAGAAGATTGAACGTGAAAAGGAAGAGCTAATGGAGAGACTCAAACAAATTGAGGAGCAAACCAAGAAAGCTCAGCAAGGTAATATGAAATATTCCAGTATTTCCTTAAATGCATAATCTGAGTGAGAAGGGTGTAGTGAGAAGAGTCTAGCTATGAGCATCTTGGCTGTTTCGCTCTCCAGTATTGTGTACAAACTGGTGCTAGGGCCCTAATTTAGCTTTCCAAAGCTGAATGTAAGCCCTCTATATGCAGCTGCTGGAATAGGACTTGAATTAGAGATGGGTGGCAGCCAAGATGACTCTCTGGCGGCAGGCGTACCTTGAAGTTGTTCATCTGCTGGCTGTAAGCTTTATCCCAGCGTGTCTGTCGGGGAAAGGAATCAAAGTGTAGCCGGGGTAACACCAGCCGGTACTCTGCTGGTGGGATTACTATCTGATTGCTTGGCCAATGTTACAGTGTGATATGCTCAAGCAAATACTGTACGCTTCTCTGCCTTCTAAGATTGTCATTTTTGGAATGAGTACTTCCTCACAAATGAATCGGGCAAGTAATCTGTTAGTTTTGCACAGGCCTATCTCTTAGCCTTCCAGCTCCAGTTACAATATGAAGGAGAAGAAAGGAACAGTTGCTTCCATCTCTCCTTTACTTGTACTTCTGAAGGAAAACCCTCATCCAGGACATAAATGTAAGGGCACCTTCCTCTTCCACTGTCATTCTTTACTTGATCTCTCTTCAAATATTCTCCCCTATGCTTTCAGAACTGGAAGAACAAACCCGCAGAGCTATGGAGCTGGAACAGGAGAGGAAACGAGCTCAAGAAGAAGCAGAGAAACTGGCTAAAGAACGTAGAGAAGCAGAAGAGGCAAAGGAGGCCCTACTGAAAGCATCCCATGATCAACAAAAGACCCAGGAACAGCTGGTAAGTGGGTGAACTGAAAATTGGGTAGGGAGAATAGTGACAGAGTAAGCATCTAAGCTCTTCAAGCAAACCAAGCTATGAATATACTAAGAAAGCATACTCTGGTTCCTCAATTTTTATAGCCTCAAGCAGATGAGCTTGTACCCCAATGCAAGTTTATTTGTACAGTTGAGATGAATTTTTCTCTTTTCCTTTTTTGTTTATGATGCTGAGAAGAGTGTAGAGCTCACTAACTGCTTTTCTTGCGTTTTTGTTTTCCCTTGCGTCACAGAGATATCAGTTTGACTGAAGTTTACAGAAACGTTTTCTTACTGAAAAGATGTTAGAGATACTGTTTTTATTCAGGACTTTGACTAAATGCTTCATCTAGCAAGTACTTTGATTCTGTCCTCACTAAAAGCCTTTCTTTTGCAGGCTGCTGAGATGGCAGAACTCACAGCTAGGATCACACAGCTGGAGCTGGCCAGACAGAAGAAAGAGAGTGAGGCCCAAGAGTGGCAACAGAAGGTAAAATAGAATTTGGGCAAACAGCAGTACTTTTTGTGGAGTTGCTCTTCATTCTCTGTTTTGGCCTAAACTACTGCACTAGAAAACATGCTAGTCTGAATGTTTGCAAGCTTGAGGCCCTTGTAAATACCCAGCTTTACTTTCTTTGGTGGAATGACTGCTATTCTAACTCCATGTAGCAATATTTTGACTAATCAGGCCTATAGCCCATTTTCAATGAACTAGAAGCATTCTTCAAAACTCAAATGTTAGCAGGAAGCTTTGCAGATGATTGTGGCTGAGTAGCTTTGTAACATAATGCCTCAGTGGCAAGGTTTCCTGTAATAAGCACTGAGTAGTGCTTCCATGTCCTTCTGCGAGAAGACTCATGCACTCAGGATTATATTGGCTAACTTGGTGGCATGTCCTGCTGCAGGCACAGATGGTGCAGGAGGACCTAGAAAAGACCAAAGAGGAGCTGAAGACTGCCATGAGCACCCCTCATGTCACTGAGCCCATGCACTCTGAGAATGAGCATGATGATGAGCAGGATGAGAATGCGGCCGAAGCCAGTGCTGAGCTACGGTCAGAGGCCACCATCAAGGACCGCAGTGAGGAACAACGCACCACTGAAGCGGAGAAGAACGAACGGGTTCAGAAACACTTGAAGGTAAGGAGTCACAGCAGAGAGGGTGTGTGTCTGGGGACTGTTTCTAGTTATGTTACCAATAATTGCAGCTGGTATTTACTGTATTTAAAAAAGTAAAGGAAGGGGGGAAAGAGTGGTGGTCATGATCTTGTCAGATAGCTGCTTAACCACTGAGCAAAGAGGCAGATCTTGTCTCCTTGACTTCCATTTCACTGCGAGTAGTGAAGCATTTTCAAGCAATGCCAAAAAGCAGCATCTGTTGCATGTAGTGTGCTTGCATATGAGTCTTGCTAGCCATCTGACAGCTGTTCATAACTCTGGATGCCGTGAATCGGAGAACTTGGTCCAGTGCCTATCAAGCAGCTGTCTGTAATTGTCTTGCCTGTCTGGGTTGCATTGCAAAACCCTGAAAGCAGCTCACTGGGGCTCAGACTGGAGAGAGCAGTGCTGTGCCACTTTCCCATAAGGAAATCGAGTGTTCTGGTGTTGACTCTTTCCAAGCTTTTTGTTACACTGCCTGCTAGTTGCCTGCCTTGCCTAAGGCTTTGCTTGTTCTGCATCATACTGTGGTGGTTATGCACAGCAGAGTGACAGAGGTACACTTTATCTTCTGCATCAAGCTGCTTTCATGTTAGAAGCCTTGTAACTGCTTGCATCCTAGAAGATGCTCTTGTTGTCTTTAGGGGTCCTTCCATTTCACTTTTCGAAATGGGTGAAAGGCTGCTTGATGTTTTCTACCTTCAGATGTTAGGGAGAAATATTGACAGCTCCATATAATCACAGGGTTGGAAGGGACCTCTTAAGATCATTTAGTCTCACTTCCTTGCTCAAGCGGGGTCAGCTGGAGCAGGTTGCCTGGAACTGTAAACATTCAGGCTTACCTGTTTCCATAGATACTGAATCTTTTGAAGGATCAGTAAGAAACCTCCTTGTCCAGCTTTGTGTCTCTGGCATGTGCTAACTCGTTGCTATCTGCTTCCCCTTCTCTGAAGGCTCTTTCCTCAGAGCTGGCAAATGCTCGGGATGAAACGAAGAAGACAGCTAATGATATGATTCACGCTGAGAACATGCGTCTAGGCCGAGACAAGTACAAGACCCTCCGTCAGATTCGGCAGGGCAACACCAAGCAGCGCATCGATGAATTTGAATCCATGTAAACTCTCCCTGCTCCTGCTGCCCTGCACTGTCTTCTCCTCTCTTTCCCATCCTCTCCCATCATTCACTCGTAATTATGCTACGCTGGAACCACTACAGAAGAGTGACCATGGTCTTATTTATCAAGTTTTGGGCAAATGCTGGAGTTAAGCAACAGAAGAAAGAATAGTATTTACATCTTCCTGGGGTGGCTTGTTGAAGCAAACATGTATTGGGGCAAATCTGAAATGGCTTGGCTTTGGTAAAGTCTCACTGCATGTAGTTTTGCATTCCTTACTCAAGTGGCTGTGTTGCTGTCCTCTCCCACTGGGTGAGGAGGCCAGCAGATGCTTCTACTGAATTATGTACAGTAAAGTGCTAAGTTTGACACTGTGCCTTCCTAATAACTTGTGCAAGCTTCAGTATTAAGCTTAGTAGCCAGGGTCTGAATTTCTAATGATACAGGGTCTGAATCATGTAGTTGAGAAGGGGAGGCTGGAGCTTAGGAAGAAGGGTTAGAGGTAAAATATGTACTTTCTAAAAGACCAAAGCTTTTGTCCTTCAAACATAATCAGACCAAACAGATTCTGTGGCGTTCCTGCTGGTGTTACTGTTTATTGTTTAATGATGGAACTTTGAATTTCTAATTGTGCAGAGGCCTTTGGAATACTTCCACTGATGCAGTGTGGTTTGGAGCCTCAAATTCCCTGTTTTCCAGAAGTTTTGTCTCTGGTAAATGGCATTGTTCACTGTCATTTGTCTGACTTGAATGTAACCAGTGAGGCAGAGGTAGCTAAAAACCACTGCCTTCTTTTTTGGGTTTGCCAGTGGAAACCTAAAGAGGTAGGTAAACAAAGACACAAGACTAAAACTTTTTGTAGCTGTATTTTCCCTTTCTGATCCAGGATGTTTCTAGTCGTGTGAATAGAATTTCAGGTTTTTCCATAAGAGGCCTTTTTGACACATAGTCATTGGTGCCTTATGACTGTGTTTAGATCTACTGTAGCTCAGATGTCTTTAGTTTAAACTAGACGCAATCATGAAAATTGATCAGCAGCTGGGGACCAAAAAATACTCCTACCTGGGTCACGTACAAGACTATATCTGTCTTCCTGGCTTCAAGCAGCATTTGAAGGGAGAGGATCCTGAGATACTTGTCCAATTGCTGCCTTAATCCTCACGAGCATTCTGCCAGATCCCTGGCTCAAGTGCTTTTCCTTCCCCAGAATAATGCTTTGCCCCTCTGTAGCTTGGAGGACAGAAGGGTTTGTCTCTTAGAAGTGATTGTGAGACTGGTCCCAAGAGCCATTTCTACCTGTTATTGTATTACCCATCACCTCCTGTCTTCCAAGCTATCCATGCTGTAGCTAGCCAGAATCCTTCCTGCCATTTCTGCGGAGGAAACAGCCATGTACGCTCAGGGTTGAATTAGATTTTTGCCTTGATCCTTCATAGAAGGAAATGTAAACTTTCAGAAGAGGCCTCTTAAGAATGGATTCCACCTACAGTGGAGTCCTCCTTTGCTTTGCCTTCCTTTATTAGCCTGTCTCCACAGGAGGTCATCAGGCTAGCCTGTGACTTATTTTTTTGCCTAGTGTGATCCTAAATCTTGTGACTGTCTCAGTTTTATGGATTCCCCCTTTGTATGGTATCACCATTAATGTTGATAGAAGGAAAACATCTGAAAGCTAGAACATTTTCAGCTCCTTGCTCTATGGGGAAAGGTAAAAGGGGAATTGTGCCAAAAAGAAATGTTCATGATAGTGTTAATAAACTGCAGTATTTCCCCAAGAATTCCTTGGGCTGCTGGAATCAACCTTACCAGGACTGTATTATTTTATTGTTTGGAAGCAATACAAGTCTGTGTGGAGGTCCATACAAATGCCAACCAACCAACCTCTGTTAGGAGCATAGCTTGGCATGTTCCTAACCCTGGATGCCTTCTAAACATCTGGGTAGGTATGTAGAAGCCCCCTTCTCCTCCCTGGACACAACATGCTTTTGGGGGTTCACGACATGGTAAGCTTTTGGTTGGCCAAAGTAGTTTGAAAGTCACAAATGGAAGATTGCAGTTAAATCTGTCAGAACTGATGGGTGTATTTCTGTACTGAAGGGTTACTGGCACTGGCTCTACGTGAGTCTTATTACTGGGGGAAATAGACAACCTTTACACTTCTGTTTTGGTGCTTTAAAGCTGGTTCTCAGCACTTCTGCTCTGTCCATTGCAACTATTGATGCATTTTGAGGTGAGAAAAGCCTTTATTATGTTTTAGCAACTTCCTAACAAGCTGATGTATGGTGCCTGGAATATGTGTTCAAATAATAAACCAGTAAACCTTTTTTGCTCTGGGTCACACCACACTGCTAAGATCATGTATTGTGATGCTGGCATGACTTCTGTTTATAGGGTTTTTTAATCGTTCTAATTCCAAATGGTCCAATATAGGAATAGAACGGCTTGTGCCAGTGAGTCTACTAAACTCTTTGTAGTTGTTTCAGCCCTGCCTTCTTCTTAACCAGTATTATATTCCAGTGATATCTAATGATATTTGATTTCAATACTTCTAGCTATGCACAATTAGAAAATACTAGTCATGGGATGGAGGCCGTGTTTATGATCTTCCTTCCCTTGGAAATGTAAACTGTATTGCAAAGAAATGATAGTTTGCAAGAAAACTAATGTAAGAAGCTTTCAGTATTATGGTGAGATTTGTAGACACAGTTTTTTATTTGTTAGAATACAGTGAATTGTTCTTCTTCCTCTCCATGTTCCAGTTCCATTGGATAACTACTCCTCTTGGGGATGGGGGAAGTACTTTATCAAATGTTTGCCTGGCTTGGTTTGTTTTTTGTTTTTTTGTTTTTTTTTTTTACTTTTTTCTTGTTTTTTTTTTTTTTTTTTTTTTTTGGTTGCTGTAAATTATGTTTTTGACCAGTCTTTTTACTGGATTATAATAAAACATCAGTTCCTTAAGGTTATGGAGTACTTTGTGGGTCCATGTGCTTATCTGCAGAGAGAATCTTGATATTAAGGCATTTTTTTCCTGTTTGGAGGAGTTGTTAAAATCCATACCCTTTTCTTCCTAAAGTGCCAATAAAGTTCAGAGAAATTCAGCAGATGGTGTCTGGCTGGTTACTTAAGGCATGCTATGAGCCTAGTGCTGTGTCTCCAAGCTAAACAGGTCTTCCATGTGGTTCCCAAGAGATCACCCTTGTAGCACTCTTGCAAATAAGGAGATCTTACATGCTGAAAAGCAGCAGCTTTGAATAACATCCTTTTCCATGCCTCCCCAGCCCTCCAAGCTGTCGGACTAGAGCAAGTACTAAAATTCACATTTCTTTGTGGATGCAGAGTCTATACATTTATATATAAAAATTATGTTTAACTTGCAAATGGACTGGTGAAATGGAGGAGGAACTGCTGCTGGAGCTTGCCACCAGTGAGTGCCTACCATGCCACTTTCATGCCCATTAGCTTACACAGCAAGGTTAGTGTGGAGAGCATGGCTGGGCCTCAATGATGCTGCTTGCCTCCAACATCCTCCTGGATCTGTCTTTCCCTGACTCTGTGCCAGGGATTTAAACCCTGTTTGTTTTTCAGCTACCTTACTGTGACTATCTTATCTCTTCCTGTTTTCCTGAGGTCTCAGGATTGGGTCCAATGATGGCAGAGCATGGCTACCTTTCTGCTAATGAACTGTGTGATTTTTCTTTGTAGCTGCTTCCTACATGGTTGTGAAGAGGGGCTTTGCAAAACCTCTGCCTTAGGGCTGCTGCACTGCAGAATAAGGCAGAGATTTCATCAGAACATGTTAGTGCTCAGAGATCTGGAGCTAGGGGAGAAAGCTGAACTTGTCTATAAACAAAGCATGAAGTGTGGAGCAATGGATGCTTCTGCAATCCCCACCAGGCATGGCAGGGATCCAGCTTCCATAGGTGGGTTTTTGTTCCTTCCAGGGTATTGAACTCCTGAACACCAGTGGAGGAGTTGCATCTCTGCTTCAACGCTGCTGCAGCCTTCAAGTGAAGACTGCATTGATCTGGGAAGGTTGCTTTCACAGATGGGGTTCTTTTGGCTTTTATGGCCTTTGCTTCTCAATGGACAACACATTTCAGCTTGTGCTTATATTTCTGGAGTCTCTGGGGCTTCTTGCAGCCAGGTTACTTTTCTGCAGGAGTGGTCTGGCTTTCATGGCATTGGTTTGCTTGCATCTGTGGAGACTTAGGAGGCTTACTGATTCTCCTGTGAGGTATATCTGTATTCAGTTTGTCTTTGAAGAAATGGAAGTGCAAAGCATTAAAGGCTGAGCAGTGCCTATGTGAACATCTAGTACCAAGTTATGGGTCTCTGAAAGTTAATAGTGATTTAAGATGGACCTTCTCAGGTAGAATGAAGTAGGTATAGGGAAAAGAAGAGGAAAGAATGAGGAAGATGGTAAGTAGTGCAGAGACTGCAAAAAGGGATATTGGGAACTCCAGTCCTTCTGTTGAGAATGCAGACAGCTACTCTGAGTAGCTGTCAATACAGCTTTCTGGTGGACAGTGCTAGTTGGAAAATTACAAGCACCCATGATTGCTATTGCCTGTGGTTGTGCATCATCTTTTAAAGCCAGGGTTGATTTTTAATTATCAAGATTGACTGAAGGGTCAAGGGGATTTAGGATATACTGCTTTTGAGCTGGGAGGTCACAGTGAAGGCTGTCTATACCCCACATGGAGCAGTACTGCCCTCCCATCCATCTTTGAAGCATCCTTGAGTGCCTGAAGGAGAAGCATCTGCAAGTGAAGGCCTTGGCCGGGGCAGTGTAACTTCTTAGTGGCCTTCACCCAGCCATGCAGCAGCTGTATTGCCAGAGGTGGCTGCTACAACAAACCCTGTTGTGGATTTGTGCTGGTTCCTTGTTGCAGTGTGAGCCCACCTCTGGCTGCATTACTGCCCTCTTGCTTCCAGGGATGAAAATTTGCCCTTGCTCTTTCATGGTAGTGATTCTCAGAAGGCTGCTGAACATGTAGAGAAAGGTCAGATTGGGCAAATGGACCTCTTGTTTGAGAGATGTAGGAACTGAGGCACGTTTACAAGTCTCTGCAAAGCCTCCAGCCTCCATGATGCAGTGTCTAAGACTTGGGTCAAACACTTTGAGTCTCGAACGCTGGTTTGATAAAATGCTCCAGTATTGGAGCAAATGGGTGTAATTCACTTGCCTGATGGCACCTGTTACCCTTTCTGTGTATGCTGCAGCTTGCTCCTGGATGGGGGCTGCGTGCTTTCTGACTTGTGTGTGAATCCTGTTTCTTTACTTTCCTGTCCTTATGGCTGCTCTGCTGCAGGACAGTCTGCCCCTCCTGATGCTTCCTGCTCCTTCTAGTTCTTCTCCTGCTCCTTCATAGAGAAACTTCTTCCTCCCTGTATTTATCAAATGTGTTGAATCTTATTTACTATTTTAATCTGCGCTTTCAAGGAAGCAGCAGTCTAATACTGTAATTTCAAACCTCTCTTCTAGGGCCTCTTGGGAGCCATGAGGTGTAGAGAAGAGCTCCTTTGGTCAGAGCTGTTTGCACAGAGTGTCTTCAGCCTGAAGGAACTGATGCAAGTCTGCCTTGTTCCTAAGTGTTTGCTGAACAGCCCATGGAAAGACTGAAACTTAACAGTGGTTAGAGGGGCTGAGTCTGGTATCTCAGCAATCTGAGTGTGCTTCTGGTGGTGAAGGATTGCAGTGGCATCAAGGAGCTTTTTGTTAGACCTGTGAAGTGCTGACTTCAATCTGTGAACTACTTGTGCACAAATCAGGTGGAGCTAATGGTGCTTTGTGGGTGTTTGTCCAACAAACCTCCAAATTGGGTGACACTCCCTAGGCTGGGGGGAGAGGGGAGGGGCAAATTGCCCTTTGTGTGGTGAGGAAGAAGAGGGACAATGTATTTCAAGCTAGAAAACCACTTCCTTCCCAGTGTGTGCTAACACATCGCTGGAAATGTAGGCACAGCCACTGCTGTAGCATCAGAGGATGACCTGCCAGCAAGCAAAATGGGGAACAGAGGTTGTGCACCCATATGTATGCTGGTGGAAAACTGGCTTCTGCCAAACTGTGGGACAGAGCTAAAGGCTCCTTTCAGCTGTGTCTGTCCTGCCCATAATGCATGTGCTGGTCTCCAAGCCAACATTTTGAGTGTTTTTCTCAAAGCAAGGATATTTTTGAGTAGTTTGAGTTTGTTTCTTGTGAGACAGAAGGGTGGTTATTTAAAAGCTGTCTGGTTTTGTGTCCTGGGCTAAATGAGCACTGGTTTAGTCTGGAAAGGCTGCATTTACCTCTAGGCTTGCTGTTAGATGGAGCAGGGGAGAGGGGGGAAAAGGAGATCTTACTTCTGTCCTCTCCCCCCTCTTTCAAAGACCATAAAACAGCCTATCCAAAATCAGTATAGGGCATGACTATTTCCTACCCTAGCAGGATTGTTTCTGCTTCCTCCAGAAGACAGTTGTCCCCTTCTCTGCTTCTCACCTCCCTGCAGGACTCGATACGATACTCTTGGACCTGACTTCCCTCTGTATTGGGTCCTCTCTCATTGGACGGCATTGACCTGTCACTTGCTGTGCTCTGAGTTCCCGGCAAGGAGAGAGGTCAGTGCCAGGCAAACACACAAATGTCCTTGCTGTGAAAACTGCTGCACATATATCTTGTGTATCTCTCAATTCAAGGTTTGCTGGAGAGATAAGATGCTTTGTGGTTTGTTTGGATGTGCTGTGGCCCTTTTCCCTGCATCTCTCATGGCAAACCTTGCTTTCCTTCTATGGAACTGACTGAGGGCACTGGGCTGCCTACTGCATCTCTGTAGTGCCTGAAAAGCAAAGGCAGGACTAGGCAGTGTCTCAGCTGCAGAGGCTGCGCAGGGTGATTTTTAAATTCAGAGGTGAGCTGCAGCCCAAGAATTTGTGTTTGAAGGATGAAGTATTCGGGGCAACTTGCAGGAGATAGAAACTACCTGAAAAAGCTTACCTGAGAGTGAGTGGACGCAGAGCAGGGACATTGGCCAGAGCTGCATTCAGCTAAAACAAACTGCTTGCCTCTCTGCCAGCTGTCTGCTGAGATAATAGGAAGGGAAACCTTCAAAGGATATTCTACAAATGATTGAAGTTAGGGATTTTTCCATTAACTACAATCAAAGGGTGGAATTAGAGAAGGGCGTGAACGGGGCCGTCTGATGCGCACCCATGCCTGCTGCACAGCATCTCTGACTCAACAGTGCGCCCCTGCCCTGCTGCTCTGGGGTGCCTCTCAGCAGACAGCAGCTCTCACTGGCTTTAGACTTCAGGGTAGCACTCACTCCGGATTAAAAACCTGCTGATACTCAGCAGTTTATCCTGTGCTCAGAGAGCTCTTCACCTAAACAGAGCCTAAGGGGCAAATCCTGCCGCAGAAAAACATGTGTTTGTGGGATGAGTAGGGGCAGGCATGAGAATGCTGCAAGGCTGTGATTGCTGGTTGCCCAGCCGATTGCATATTGAGCTGGGAAGTGTCTCCTTGCTCCTTTTGCTGAATATGGGTGACTTTGGTCAGTGATGCACTGCAGACACAATTCCAAGTTATCTCAGATAACATCCCTCTGTAACAGAGAGACTGCATGTTCCTTTTGCATGTGTCCTCTCATGGGAGCAGTAATGCCCAGCCTGCACTTAGAAAATAGGAGTGAGAGATAATGAAATGTTTGTCTGTGCTGCTTTATTGGATGCAAAGTGAACAGAGGGAAGCAGACGGGTGGCTTTGGCAACTGGATTTCCCCTTAAGAGTTTTCTTTCTCCTTTTTTAATCCTTTATGTATTGACTGTGAGTTTCTTTCCATTGAAGCTATCTCAGTTATGTGTTGGAATGCTTGGACACTTGCCTTTCAAACTTTATTGGACTGAAGAATAGCACTCTCTTCCCCGCTTATGGAAAACACTTGCACTTCTTAATGTCTTCGATGCTTTTCTCAGAAAGCTTTGGCATCCCTTTCCAACCTGAAAGCTTTGGGTGGAAAACTTTCATTTTGGGGTGAAAAGCCAAAATTTTCCAATTATTTTAAACAATATGAATCCACTCTGTGTGTGTGTGTGTGTAGGAGAACATTTTCCAGCTAGTTCTTATTCTTATGCTGTAGTTTCTCTCACCTTTATGGATTGATTTGAGAGTCCAGTTTCAAAGCTTTTTACTTGTACCAGCTACTAATATGTTATTGCAAATGTCCTACTGAATGATGAACTGTTAAGTTGGTATTTGGGTATTCGGGCTCCTGAGATGAGAGCTGTTTTAAACTCCACAAAACCCAAGAACTGAAACTCTCTGCTGCTGTATTTTGGTCCTCGGGACAACCTGATTTACTGTGGAGAGGAAGGTAGACTAAACTAGTGACAGTGTTTCTGGGAATAAATTGGAGAGTGTTCTACAGAAGTCTCACTAGCATGGAGCGTGAGTGTGAAATGAGGTTTATCTGTGCCTTTATGGCACTTTTCAGCAGAGAATTTAGCAAATGAGCAAAGTGTGGCTGCTTCTCACTACCATCCTGCAAAGTAAGCGAGCATTCATGTTTTAGAGCTGGGAGCCTGCAGTGTTGGGGAAGGTAATGATGTGGATGAACAGCATCCATGTCATGAGCAGAATCTGTAAGTCTCGCTCTCACCCTGTTGCTGGAGTACTGGCATCTCCCTCTATACCTGAGGCAGCAGCCATCATTGCTCCTGCCAGTCTGCTCTTCCAACCCTTGGCTTTCAACTCCTTGTATGATTAGACATTGCACTGACCACTGCTCCCGATGCTGGGTTTAGGTCTAGTCCCTAAAAGCAAAGCCTGTAAGGCCAAGCAAGGAGAGCGTTGTATGTGGACTGGTCTGTGGGGATGATGCTCATGATACCATGCTTCTCCCAATTCCCATGCTCTGACGGGCTGGGCTGCTGCAAGATCCAAGCACAATCCTGATGTCTATCTTTCCCTCCTCCTCCTCTCTCCTCCCTCCCTCCACCCCCAGGGAGGCTGTCCTAGTTGGTTCCCCCCCCTTTTCTTTCTCTCTCCTCCCTTCCCAGTGTACTTATAACTCTTAATCTAGCTGGCCTTGTAACAAACGACAGCCTAGGAGACGCGGAGCAGGACCCCTAGTAGCATGATAGCTCCAGGTATCTCAGCGCTCATGCGACCCTTGCTAAGTGGACTGAATGTGGGCAAGATTCGCTTTATTCATCTCTGTGGGGTGACTGAGCAGCATCGCACACCACTTAAGCAGGGCTTGGAAAGAGGCTTCAGCTCCATGCAGAAGCTCCAGGATGCCCCTGAGGATTCGAGGTGAGTAAAATGCTGAACCCTGGCTTACTGCATCTGGAAGGGCCTTTCCAGGAGGGACACGTGCTTACCTCTGCCCTGCTCTACAAAAGGAGGGAGAGGGCCATGTGAAAGAAGTCCTGCAGGAGGTGATGGATGAAGATGCTAATGAGAGGAAGGTGATGCAGGGAATCGGTCTATGAGAGGTGCTTTTCCCTGCCTCTGGAGCTGTGGAGGCCACAGCTAGTGACCTGGATCCAAAGCATGAAGGTGACAACATGGCACAAGAGTCTATTAAGCAGCCTTTGAGGGACTAAGATGGTGTGCAAGGTGTGTTGGGCAGCTGGGTATGGAGCCTGATGTACTCCTGCTGTGGGGAAGCTGGGATGGCCACTGGGTTGGTTGCCCTGGGAACTGCAAATTCTGGGAGTTAAACTCTGCAGTGGAAATCGGTCAGAAGCTTTTTAGAAATGCCTTTACATGCTAGGGTGGAGGACTCCCAGATGGCCATCTGAAGGAGCAGGCTTTGGCCTGTTTAAGGGCCTGGTTGTCAGAGTCCCTTGGGAAGCAGTCCTAGAGGGAAAGGAGTCCAGGTAGGCTGGGCATTCCTCAGCAAGGAAGGCTTAACGATGCAGGAGCGGTGGTCCCCCTGTGCTGGAAAGACAGGGCTGATGAGAGGGTGCCTCGCACAGAGTGCTCCTCTCTATTCCTACAGCAGGATCTACTGCAGACTCTCTGCCAGTGTTTCCTCTCTGTTCCTTAGGGATAATTTGGAAGGAGATTGCATTTCTCTGAGCAAACAAAAGGAATTTGTACACCTCCGAGATCAGCTCAGTCTGGGTCAGACTTTAATCTGCTCGACACTGAGAAAAAGACCCAACCAATATCACAAACAATAAACCATTCTGCTATCTGACCTTAGAGGAAATTTACGCTGGTAAGCCTGCTTGATGGGATTTATGAAGACTCGTTATCAGTGGATTTTCTTTCTAACTGGTTTGTTGCTTCTGAAGTCATCTCAGGCTGTATTTGTAGGCATCTTGTTGTTTTGTATGGCCTTGGAAATACAAATCCCTTGCTTTTAGGGCAAAACACCAAAAGGGGAAAGAGCCACCTTCTTGGAACCCCTTCACCACCTCCCTGCGTCACAGAAAGTTTGAGATTTAGTTTTTTCTAATGGAATAATCAACTGGCAGATGTTGAACTTGTAGTGCTGAGTTTGTCACATCTGGTAAGATCTTTCCAAAGCTCTGACGTGTGTCCTCTGACAGTAACGTCATTGTAGAACAGGGCAGTCTAAATGAGGCAAAACGTTTATGCAATTTTGGGTTGTTTTCTTCACAAAATGTGATTTTTTTTTTTTTTTTTTATAGCTTCATAACCAATGACAAACGAATGCAAAAGTAAATAGAAAGTAAAAGCTACAGCTTTTCTTCTCAGGCTCTCCTGAAGCGTTGGGTACCCAAAGCCGGTAGCCTCCAGAGGAGACTTAAGCCTAGGACTGATTTGTGGGATATGAAGACAACCAGACCAGCACACAAGTGGTGCTGTGGGGGATGGCTGAACTTGAACAGTGGACACAGGGAGTAATCAGGCCAGGTTTATGCCCCCAATAGAGGCATCTCTATTAAGAGCACAGACAAAACAGCTTGCATTTCCTCTACAGCCAGCAAAGAGAGGGAAGCTGCATACAGTGCTTTCTGTGCTGTGGTCAGGAGTAGTTGTCATGACCTTCTTGAGAGCACGGATGAATTGTTGTACCCAGGCTTGTCCAGCACCATGCAGGGGGGTCTGTGACAAGCGCATCTGTACTTCCTTGTATCTAAGTGGGTGAGCTGTGCGCTGTTCCTGGCTGCAGCTCATCTGTCTCAGGGCTCATTTAACTGGCAGCAACAGTTCAAGCAGGGCTGTGTCCCAGAGCAACTGCAGGGATCTAAATTCCTGCAGTTGCAGGAGACTGCTGTGGGGTTCTCCTGGGACTGATATGGGCTGAAGGTGCCCCAAAAGCCAACACAGATGAAGTTTTTTTGTCAATAAACATCTGTATAGCATTGGGGATTGCTGGATCCAGCACTTTCTGCTTGCAGGCAGCCAGATTGCATTATCCTCTTGAAGAATGCACAGCTTAAAGTTACAGCTTTAAGTAAAGTTACAGCTTTAAGTGAAGTGGCTTTTGTGTAACAAAATTATTTCACCCATAACTGTAAAGCCAACACTGCCAGGAAACCTACCTGTTTGCCATAAAAATGAAGTAAGTGGGTCTAATCCATTGAAATATATACAGGGTTGGGGTTCTTTTTGTTTGACATTTGAAAACAGGTCTTTAAATTACCTATTTACAGTGAAATGTCTGGGGGTGTCTCTGTGAAGGAGACTGAAATGTCTTAGAGATGTTCTTTGGCTGTTTGCTTTGAGAAAAAAGGGGATTCAACGACTGCAATGTGACCTTTCCACTCTGCACGTGGGAAACTCTTTCCTCTGCAGCATGGTCCTGGTGCAAACTTCACAGCTGTTTTCATAACCAGGGGACCCTGTTGTGGACTAATGGCCCAGGCATTGTTTTCTGTTGGAGCTTTCTGAAAAACAGGAAGCTGGGCTCCTCAGATGAAGGTACAGTGGCCCCTGCGTTCTGCTCCTGCCGCCTGAGTCGAGACCGAAACCAAAAGAGCAGAGAAGGCACAAAATACTGTTTCATCTCTCTTCTCCGCTTCCAAATTCTGATGGAATTATGGGGATTGACTTTCCAAAAAAGAATTATTTGGGATTTTCTGCACCTGAATTCTTGCTGATGATGTCCATGTGATAATGTTCTAGGAAACAGCATCCTTAATCATTTTGAGATGTACAGCAATGATTTGTCAGCAGGTAAATGGGATTAGATGTAGATGGTGATTGTGGTTTATTTGAAGCTGAATGAACAAGACCTGCAAACTGGAAAGAGGAGCATTTCTTCCTTCTTTTCCATTACAATTTCACAGGAATTCTTTCATGTCTCCTATTCAGCTGGATACATCCCCTGTACTCCACCTCTGCCTCTTGTGAGATAAGAAAGAGCAAAGGAAATTGTTTAAACTTGATCGTTATATATTTCTGTGCCTAACGTTAAAAGGAATTCAGCAGAGGTTTCCATATGCTTCATTTTCATCTGCGCAGAGCAGAGAGGGATGATCAGACACAATAAGTCCTTTCAGCTGCTGCTGTTGCTGTCGCAGGGACAGTTCCCATTTAACCAGTTCCTCCTCCCAGTCTGACTTTCCAAGAGGATGCCTGGTACTGAGGAGTGTAGGTGTTTTCTCAGCTGGTAGGTTTGCTGTAATGTGTGACTCTGGGGCTGTGATAGCTTGTATTCAGTGTATATTGCAAATACATTGCATGAATCAGGAGGTAATGTTAGAAATCCTCAGAGCTCTGATACTTGCTGTTTGTTTCACTGGGCTCAGAGCTTCCAGAAGTGTTACTAGGCTCTATACCAAACAGCTCTTTTACTGGAAGAAGCTGGATGCTGTTTCACTCAGTCTCGTGTAAGTGACGACAAACTAGGGAATTGTGAGCATGGCCAGATCTCACGAGGAAATTCACTCTATCTTCAAGGCTGTGGTTCTTTCTTCCTATGCCAGAAACGATAGCAGCAAGGCCATGGGGCAGCACTGATATTGTTAGTGCTTGGGAGTTTATTGAAGCTGTGGGAGATAGAGGTGGGTCTTTCCAGAGATCTGGGAGAGTGTTGTGTGACAGGAGAGGGTGGACCCAGCTTCTACCACTGGAGAATGTCCTGGGCTTTGAGGTGATGGGCACTTGGGCAGTGCCACACTGAGAGGTACTGGGCAAAGCACCCACTGCCTCCAGAGTGCTGCCATGTTTTCAGCATAGGAGATGGGACCTCCAGCTTCTAAGTGACCATTTGGGTATATGCACTAAGAAAGAACATTCTTTGCTTATGTGCTCCCCATGGCAAATAGATTGTCTCAGAAGATACTGTCTTGGTGACAAATCCATGATGCCACTTGTCAGGGTGGCAACCTTCTACGCACTAGTGGGGAAAGCCTGGTTTGCAGGAGGTGAAGTAGGTGCCCTTTCCCTCTTTTTGTAGATCATATTTCTACAAGTCAGCGCTCAGGAATGCTGGTGACCTTGCTCTTGACTCTTTACAAGATGCAATCTTGCAGGCTGTCAGAATAACTAGCAGTTTCTCCTGGGCAAGGATCACAGTAGATCAGAGGGGGTTACTCAGCACAGGCACTCTGTAAGCTGGAGCTGAGCATGTCTCATCACAACAAGAGCCCTGTGATTGAGTTCAGGGAAGGAGCAGGTGCTTCATGGAAGAATGAACAGCATAAAAGTTACAGTCACCAAGTAATCCTCTTGAGAATAAAATGTGGATCAAGACAGCTGTTGCTACATAATTAGTATCTGATCCTGAGCACTTTTCTTGTTATTACTTCACTCCATCCTGGATTACCATCTCAGGTCCAGGGCGTTCAAAAGCTTTGCCTCCCTGCAAACACTCCCTCCACCAGCCAGCCCAAGCAGAGGCATTGGGTGCAGACCATCTGCACTTGCTAATGTACAGCTCAACATTTATTCTGAGGGATGTTTGATGAAGTGGGAAATATTTTGGTTCAGCTCAGGTCTGCCTGCCTTTGAGAACCGATAGCCTGAATCTGTTCTGAGATGCGCAGCGTAATCCTCCTAGGAAGTGCTTGTATGCACATTTCCTTTCAAGTGCCATGTCTCTGCTGCTCAGCCAGCAGACCTCAGCAGTGGGCATATAGCAAATGATGGGCTCCTCTGATTCTTGCAAACTTGTTTTGTAGCTCTTCAGATCAGGTGACGGTGCATTTTATAAATCGGGATGGAGAGCGACTCACAGCCACAGCCAAAGAAGGGCAGAGTTTGCTGGAAGTGGTGGTCAGTCAAAACTTGGCCATTGATGGATTTGGTAAGTGTTGCACAAGTGTATGTGCTCTTAGGATTGATGTGTCTGCTGTGTGCAGTGGGTACCTGGGAACAGTGCAGCTGTACGCATGTGTTCTGGTGAGAAATGAAGCAAGTTTCTCTCCCAGCAGCTGCTCACTGAGCTGGTGGTGTGATTTCCACACTGTCACCACTGGGATTCCAGCAGTGTCAATGTCCTTCACTGATTCGAGTTGACATGCAGATTTGAAAACTGATTGTGATCCTCACAGAGGAGGAGCAGGTTGAAATCTGCATCCATCCAAGGATTGCCTTTTCTGGCATCTCCTTTGACATGCTCCAGATCTGTTAAAGGACCTTTTCCCAGGCTGTTTCTGAAGATCATCTCTCATCAGCTAGTTTTTTAATGACTTGCTGTCATTCCCTCTTTCCTCCATCAGGTGCATGTGAAGGGACACTAGCCTGTTCCACTTGTCACCTCATCTTTGAGAAGGACACCTTCCAAAAGCTGGATGCTATCTCAGATGAAGAGCTGGACATGCTGGACTTGGCCTATGGGCTCACAGAGACGTAAGCCTCCCTGCTGATCTCAGTAGATTCCCAAGCCTCTGAGGCAGATTTTCAGCACCTGGCACCTCTTTCCAAGGGGACAGGACTTATTCTATGTCAGTGTTGTGCCTCTGGAACTGCTTTCTCTTAGGGCATAAGACCTCTAACAGGAACTTGGGTGAAAACCCAGCCTGGTCCAGACATCCCAATGTGGGTGGGGGATTTCTTCCTTTCTTGTGGGAACAGATGAGCCTCACTTCATGTTTTCTTCTCAGATCTCGACTTGGCTGCCAGGTGTGCATTAAGAAGTCGATGGATGGTCTGACAGTGCGGGTCCCCATGGATGTATCAGACATGAGGAGGCAGCTGGAGGTTGGAAAGCAAAGCAAGCAGTAAACTGAAACGACTCCTGCACAACTCACATCCTCATTTTAGGTGTGGCAGGGTACTTTGCTTTTGACTAACACTATTGCTTTCTGTGGCTGGCTTGCAATAGACCATAAAGGTCTGATTCAGTGTAAATGCCCATTTGGCAAATCTCTCCTTTAAACAAAGCTTAATTCTAGGGCCTTTGGTACATGTTTTAAGTGTCCTGCTGAATACAACTGGAGTAAAGCGTAATGGCTTTACGTTTTCCCTGGGAGGGTGACAGTGAACATCTGTGCTGTACGTGACTCACCCTCTCCTTTGAAATTTAAGGAATTCTGCTATTCTAAGTGACTGCTGGGAATTTCGCAAGGCTTGGCTCTTTAACTGTAGAGCAGAATTTTCCCAATTTGGGAAGCTTAAGAAGAGGTAGCTGTTCCAAATACAAGACAGTGTGTTGATTGGCTTGATACAGGCAAAAGGAACTTTGTTAGCAAGAACATATTGATAACCATTTGAATGCTAGCATTTCCTGTAAGAGAGAACCACTTTCAATGGATTTGAGATGTTAAATGAATTATGCACCATGTTCTGCTACTTTCTCCTAATATTACATTTTGCCATTGCTGTACTACCACATACATCAAATAAAATTCTAATAATTGTACTTCATGACCTATGAGATGCACTTCTCTGGTAACATGAGCCTGGCTGGAATAGTGTGAGTTTGATGGAAGTGTAAGTATAATATCCTGTTGCCCCAGTTAAATAGACTGGATTTTCCCCTCATGTTTGAATGAATACGTAAAACTTGCCATATAAATGTAAAAGGGGGGAGAGGAGGGTAAGTGCTTTCGGACATACAGTCCTTCTTAAACTTGAAACAAGAGCTGAAAACTCCCAAGTTTAAGCATCATGGTGCAAAGTGACTGGAAGGGATCTTTTAAAGGTCACGATTATTACAAGTGCATTAATGGTTTTGTTTGGGGCCACCTTTAAGTCTGCCTCGTCCCGGAGTTCGTTTTCTTCCTTTACCCGCTGGGTAACTACCTAGGTCACTAAGTTGGGTCTGCAACCTGGGATCCACGTGGAAAAGGACATCCCCCAGCTTCCATTTGTCAGCACCATCAAGTAGTGACTGGAGGCGACACGAGGTGGAGCTCTCGGAGCGCCCGCTTGCGCGCAAGAAGAGCAGAGCAGGGAGAGATGCTGAGTCTCCCTTCCTTCTCTTTCTCCTTTCTCTCCACTAGAAGCTCTTGATTGGCACTTGTAAGCCAGCGCAAGGCCAAACCAACACGGTAGCCCTCGGAAAACTGCCCCCATGTGTGCCTGTTTCTCCCAAACCTGTTCTCCTCCAGCTTGTCCCAGGTTTATTATAAAAAAGTAAAGAGAATGAAAATAGATTAAAAGAAAGCAGTAAAGGCACCACCACCTTCAGTGCCACTTTGCCACTCTCCCTTTGCAAAGCAGGGGGGACATGGAGCTTTGCAGTCCTGCTCCTCAGACCCCTCTTGTATGTGAGTTTGCAGCTGGAGCACAGGATGCTGCTGAAAGATGTCAGTTCTCTACACACGGGTGCAATGCCACGTGGAATCATAGAATCAACTAGGTAGGAAAAGACCTTTAAGATCATCAAATCTTGCCTTTATCCCAGGACTGCCAAGGTAAAATCCACCACTAAACTGTATCACTGTGGGCCTCATCTATACGTTTTGCATGCTGGTGGGATGGCAAGGGAAGGAATAGCTACCTGCTTGAAAGGGCTGAGTGACTGCTAGGTTCTTCTTCAGAGCCGGGATGAGCTTTGAGGAAAAAGTTTCCAGGGCAAGCTGTTTGGATATGTGGGTAGCCAAAATAGCCCACACTACTCTTTGACAAGGTTATCTGCCTTTCAAAGGTGCCATGGGGAAGCAGAAGGGAGTCTGTACCTGCAAACGATGGGGTAGAGTATGTCTTGAGAGACTGGCTTTCCTGACTCTGTTGGGATGACAGAAATAGGACTGAGACAGTGGAAATAAACTACAGCTGCCCTGGCCACTTCCATTGTAGTTTCCGTCAGCCTGCAGCAGAAGGGAACAAATCACGCATGCCAAACAGAAATGAGAAGAGGCTGAACTGAACGAGTCATTGTCTCTTCAAGGCAAATGAACTGGACTTGTCTGTCCTTGATCTACATTGGGAGCAGGTCATGAAGGCTCCTCACTTCCCAAACGGCAACCTCACGACATGTCTTCCCAAGTGACTCTCTGGCAGGGCACTGAGTAGGACATTCAGTATTTGAGAGCCAACTTGAACTAAATCTCTACTTTTGATCTGAAAAAGGGCAGAGAAAGAAGGGAAACCTATTTGTATCTGAAGGCTGTATATTAAGAGCAAATTTGGCCTTTCTGGGGCAGAAAGCCAAATGTCTGTATTTGGTATTTCTTGTTATGAGCAAACTGGGTGCTGCGGAACATTCATAAGACTGATTGGTGACTTCCAAATACACCTCTGCATCTCTGGGAGCAACATATCCCACTTGGGAGTTTTGAGAAAGGGATCTAAGTGGTAGCATCACATGAGACACCTGCACTGATGGGAGCACTGACAGTGCATCTACAAGCTGCTGTGGGAGCGTGGAGTGAATCACAGCCCAGTTGGCCTGGTGACCCACTGCTTGGTGTCTCCTGCCAGAGACTGACAGCAAAGCAGGGTGCTCTTGTCACAATTAAGTCAGATTTTTTTTGGTGGTGGCAGTAATTTATAATTTTTATACTGTTATAATTCTATTATACTATTAGTATACTATTTATACTATGATTATGCTATTTATATTTTTTATACTATTATTTATACTAAAATTTATAATTTTGGCCTTGAGTTTCCTGGGGCTAAAAGCAGTAGTTTGACATAATTGATCAGCAGAAGCCAGGAGCTCCAGGACCTTTTTGTCTTTATGGCACAGTTCCAGCGGGCTGTGGCCAGGATTAGGGGGATTTGGAGGGGGGAATTTACATTAAGGCATTCACCTGTTCCTCAGCTACTGGATGGTAGCACAGCTCACAGGTTTCCCAGCCTATCCCTAGGAAATCTATTACTAATTTGCTATATGTATTTTGATGGTCTGGAAGAAAGTGTGGAACATATCTGCTGACTTGGTCAGTGCAAGATTGGGTGCCAAAATGTGGGGATCATCTTGGTCGCCAGCAAGCTGGACTCTCCAAATTACATAATTGCCTGGGATCATGGAAAAGGAGTGCTGCAGAATTCCAACTTGGGCCTAGAGGCAGCAGGTCCTTACAGAGGCCAAGTCTCCTTGTCTTGTGTAGCACTCTGCTGTGCATCACATGCTCCAGTGGGACCAATGGTTTGTGCTGTCTTTTCTGATAAATTTTGGAGGGTTTTGTTTTGCTTTAAATGAAGAAAATTTATTAATAGAGAGCTGGGTTAGAGCTGCTATCCAGGGAAATGCGCCCTTATTAGGCAGCCCAGGATGCGGAGAGGAAAAAATGTGTCTTTTGCCCCGCCTCTCCCAGACTTTCTATAAACTGCTCTCTTTAACTTGCTCATGATTCTTCTAGGTGACGCAAATCATGAGCTCTACTTTTGGTCCAGGTCTTCCTCATTTGAGCTGAGCCCAGCCCAGCCACTGAGTCTTTTTACAGTCCATTAGCATGTTTAGGAGACAGAATCATCTCTCTGCCAAGTGCAGGCACTTTTCTAATAGTTAATACTGTTTCACCTCCCTGAAAAGACACAAATAAGAGTGGTGCCTGAGCTGATTTGCTGGCAGAAGGCTCAGCATGGCCAGCCTTTCAGAGCTGGGGTAGGAAGCACGTGTTTCAATGGCACATTTGGTGTTTTGCAAATGCCACCACTCAAGCACAGAAAAGAGGGAAGTAGGAGCAAGGGAACAAGAGGTGATCGTTACACCACAATGACAAACAAACACGTGTGTCTTTTATTGAAATAGTTACAACTGTAGCTCTGGAAAACAAAGACTGTGAATGCCACATCAGTGTTCTTGTGCGAGGGGAATTATGGTGGGGGGGTGTTGTATTACAACTATATACACCTTTCATCATACAAGGGCCACCAAGGTGATTTGGGATAGAGAGTGCAGAATCTGACAGTTAAACATCCTGCATAGAGTTAATCAAACTATACACCTTGGAAAAGTGGGCTCTGGCTTCCCCCTCTCTCCCCTGTCCCAGCATTTGGCCACAGGCACTTGACAGATGAGCAGAGGCATCTGATACCTACTAGATCATTTTACAGAACTGGCTTCCCCCTCTGTGCAAGGACTGAACCATGGCATATGTCAAGCAACTCTAGATACAGCTATTTGCAGATACTGCAACTTGCAGGGGGCACTTACTCCACAAAGGCGACCTTTCAATCATTAGGATTCATGCATTTCTCTTGTCCTTCACCCATTTACTGTTGAGTAAAAGGAGCAACTCTCTGAGAGAAACCACTTAGAAAACTCTCACATAACTTTCAGATGAAATAGCCTGAACCTTTTAACCTCTGAGACTTTTCCCAACGTTTTCTTAATGCCTGTCAAACTAACGTGATGCTCTCAGCTTCTGTGTAGAGCTCAGCTGGCAGCATCACAACCCTCTAAGCAAGTCCCATTATGACTGTGGCACTTCTGAGCACTGCCTTGAGTGGAATCACGGGGGTGCTCCAAGAGTCCACTAACTGCATTTCTTTAGTAAAGCAGCACTAGAAGCCTGCTTAGCACATCCCTGCCTGGCACTTCTCCAAACTTAATTCTCCTGGAGCAACTGAGCCATGTGCTAAGCTGAGTAGGAATTCAATGCTTCTCTGAGACAGCATCAGCGCTGTTGAAGCCTGGACCATGTCAGCTTATGGACTGACAACTTTCTGGCCAGATTGGGCTTTGCTTCAGCATCCACTCGACAACATTCTTGACAACTTCCACAACTCCTCTGACCTCATGCTAGAGCCAAATACCACTTAAGTCCCTCTCAGCATGACTAGGAATTTGATTAGTTGCCCCATCCACACCACCTCTGGAAAGGGCCTTCTGAAATGCTACCATCATTTACAGAAATATAATGTCACCTTTTGCTAGGGATAAAAGGACCAGTGTCCCAGGTGTCCCCGAGGACACCAGAAAAGACAAATGTTCATAGCTCTGCCAAAATGACAGTGCTAAAATCCTTTACAGTAACTGTGGCTCTGTCAAATACTAGCTTTGGGGGAGGTTTGAGAGAATCAATGCAAAATGAATTGGGAAAGAAAAAGCAATCTTGGGGTTAAAATACTACATAAGCCATCTGTCAGTGAAAGCTGGGCTTTGGGGAGCTAGACCACCAGGGGACAAAAGGGGAGTAGAGAGAAGCCACAGTGATTTCTGGGATGGAGGGGAGGGGTCTCCCTTTGTGTGAGTGGTGATGAAAAGTGAATAGTGGAGGATTTTGTGCAAGCATAAGGATTTTTAACTAGTTCTGATGGAGTATTAGCTGTCCCAGTTCTCCAGTCAGCCACATGCATCAGCAGCTGACAGGAGAAAATAAAGCAGAGTTTCTCATTTCCCACTTTACAAAGAAACGGGGTCAGCCTCTGTCCATGTCAGCTAACCCATGGACAGGGAGGGTCTGATGGCATCCAGCCCAGAAGACACCCAGGCAGTGATGCCTCTTCTGTAGAAAAAGGGTGCAAATTAAAACCAAGAACAACCACCCTCCCCCAATCCCAGATAAAATGTATCTTAAACCCCAACATTACATACACATTAGTGTCACTTTACACTTATTGCCCCATGCAGCCTGCTAGATTCTTCACACCCCGATCATATCTTACACATTATTTTCTGCTGCACATACACAAAAAATACTCAGTTCTCCCCCACCCATCTCCCTAGACAAAGGTCTCTTCTGCAAATGCCACTGTATCACGCTCCTCTGTGGCCACCTCTGCCAGCGGCTGGCTCCTGAGCCACTCCACCCTGCTCCGAAGGAGCTCATTCTCCACCGCTTCTGCCTCTGCTGTGGGACAGGTCTTGGTTTCGTCGTGCTTGAAATACTCCCTGATGGTGTTTCGAATGGAGGTGGGGAGGATGATACGGATGGTGTGGCTGAACGTGTTGAAGCCCTTGCTCTGGGTTGGCGCCTGCGCCATTTCCTCTGGCTTACTCTCCAGCTCCTCAGGAGCGGAGGCACTCTGGGGGCTCTCTTGGTGCTCTGCCTGTGGGGATGGGGTCACTGGTCCATGGTGACAGTGCCTGGAGATGGACTGCAGGACAAGAGGGGTGCTCTGCCCATAGAAAACTGTCTGGGGGATATGGACTTTCACAGTCTGCAAGCTTTTGGACAGGCTTTGCTCACTACTGCTGCTGGGCGAGTCGCTGCTGCTGGTGTTTGCCAGGGATCCCTCATCTTCCTCTTCCACTGGAGACCCACAAGAACTTTCTTTATTTGGGGCCACGTAAAAGGTTATCTTGGTGCGCTTCAGGCTTTCCTGGCTTGGAGGGCAGGCATCAACGCTTTGGATTTCTATGTTCTTCACTGCCTTCTCCTTATGCTGCTGGTGGCTGCTCTGTGGGGATGTCTCGCTGGCTGGGCTGGCAACTGGGAGCTCAGGGTTTTGTTCAAACTCTTTGGTACAATCCTGGCTCCTGAGCTCTGGGCCAGGGCCCCCTCCGCAACTCAGCTGTCTCTCCTCTTCTTCCCAGTCAATGTCAGTTAATGGGCTTCCCACGGCAGCTCTGCTGACAGGAGGAAAACTTTTCCTTTCTCCAGAGCAATGATTGCTCTCTACAGCCTTGGGTTCATACTCATGGAAACTGTCCAGATCACATGGATGTAAAGGCACAGGAGACCTGAAGGACTTGTGCCACTCTTTTGGGGTCCTCTGGGCAATCCTGGGGGACACAGCATGGAGCCTGGCAGACGTACCGAACATGAATGGTAGGGATGAGACGTCTGTGGGACTAATGGCTGATGACTCTGAGCAGTAGGAGAAAGCACTATCTAAGGAGCTGAGTGAGGAGGCAGACGGGGAGGTGGTAGTGGAGGACAGGCTGGAGAAGCTGGACCTGTTGGACAGGCTGGATTTCTGAAAGCTAAGCTTCTTCACCTTAGAGCTGGTCCGAGGTGACTGCCACAAGTTCTGCCTGGCCTTATTAACCCCAGGGCTTAGGCCTTCATCAATCAACTTCTGGCTCTCTACCTGCAGCTGCTTGAGCCTGTGGATGTAGTCTGTGTGGCTGTGCATGATGGTGGCATCACAGCTGGACTGGCGGGCCACCGGCTCATGGCTCTGAGCAGGAAGCTGGGAGCTGAGGCAGACGCTGGGCTCCGATGAGCACCGATCTCTGGCTGGGCTGAGTGAGCGTATTGAGCCGATGGAGCAGAAGGAGCCGTCCTCTTCCAGGAGGTCATAGCTGTCTGCACTGGCGTTCTTCCGGGCTTTGCTTTGGTAGCAGGCTGTGATCTCGCTGAACAAGTCCCAGTCCTCTGGATCCTCATCGAGTAACAAGCTGCTGGATGGTTCAAAAATGGCATCTGTTTCAGGTACCAGGTGATGCTTTGTTCCTTCTGGGTCACAAGCAGAAAATTCCAGCTCATCAGAGGAATCATCATGCTGAGCCGAGCCTATACCTGGGGCAGAAAAACACAAATTAATTTGTGGCCTATGTCTCCTAACCTTACAACAAAGGTAGGGAAATATACTCATGGAAAAGCAAAGCTGATCTGCTGCTTGCACAGGGACCAGAGCACGACAGGGAACAATATCAAAAATTTTAGCTTGGTGACCTGAGCTTTCACCACTGGCCTGTATTCCTGGAGACAAATCAGCCTTTTTCCATTCAACCATTTGGTCTAGCTTTACAGAACTAATCTGGAAGAAAAGATTGTTAGGACATGGCATTGCTAAGGCTACACTAAATTCTTGTGATGGCTGGAATAGGCTGAACAGTATCCAAAGAGAAAGAGAACCAGGGACATTTCATGAGATGCACCTCAGCCCTCTGCCTTGCCCTTTCTTCCTGCCTATGCCTTACAAAGGGAAAACCAAACTCAACTGTTTTTCAATGCTTTTCCTTGGAAGAGACATGAAGGGAAAGCAAACTTTTTTGCATGAGGCATTTAACTGTTCAAAGATTTTAAATGTTTCTGGAAGATACAGTGCCAGCGACTTACCCAGAGATCCATCTGAGGTTTTGGACTTTTTGTCTGGTCTTTGAAACAAGGAAGCAATGTCGCCTCCAAAAATCTCTCCAGAGTTCTCAATCAGGAACTGCACTAACAAGGCCACCTGGCAAAGACATGAATTTCCAGAGTCATATCAACATATAGCCAGCTGTATAAAGCAAGTCAAATCAGTCCTGGAATCTTCCTTTTCCTTCTACAAAGATGTAACTTCCTACAGAACCTTTTGCTCAAGAAGCTGTTAAGGACATGGCAATGTGTCTGTACGAACTATGCTTAGAGAGAGAATTTGAGCTCTATGAACTGGTATAGTGAGCCAGGTACAGCATGTTCTACAATTTTCGTTACTATTGATAACATCTCATAAGCTACAAGCAAGCATTCCTCCCCTCTGTTGCACTGTCATATTCACTGCTTACTTTGTGCAAAATGGCTTTAAATCCAGCTGAAGTGGCAGTGCCTAACTTCAGTTGCTCCATCTTTCAGCTGCAAAGGGGAAAGGACAAAGCCTGGGTGCCACTCAGCCAGCACTGCCACTAATTCTATGCCTTCCTTTAGTCTACAAAACACAGTGCCCATAAAAAGGAGTAAAAGGGGAAGACAAGCATGAGGCCAAACCCACAAAAGATTACCTTCTTTGTAGACCTGCTCTCCTCTTCAGGCCCAGTGGGACTTGGTAGCCACAGCATATTGGGTGCTATGCAAAGAGCCAGATTAAAGGCATTCATCTGATTCACGCCGGAATTCTGCTCAATATGATGGAGGACTCCAAAGAGGTGTCTGAGTAAAATGAGGTTGGCCTCTGGAAGCTGTCTGACTAGACTATTCAGGGAGTAGAAACAAAGGAAAACAATACTGTTCACAAACATCTGCTCTTCAAATGTCAGGAGTAGTCCCAAACCTTTTGCCCCCTTCTGCCCTTTTTCAACCACTTTGAGACTTTCACACTGCATAATAAAGTAAGACCTTGTCACTCTCTTCCACCAACCTTTGTGAGAGCCACAAATTTACATCAGTATTGCCTACCCACTCTGCTAACAGAGCTGCAGGGACCAAGGGACTTATGTCCAGAACATGTGGTAGAAGTCTGTAATGCCTTAACAAAACAATGCTTGCCCAAAGGCAATGCATACAGCTCCAGGCCAGCAGCACATGAGACAAAGCCACTGCCTGTGTCTCACTCTACAGAGACAATGGAGGAAGGAGGCCCAGGCCAAACTGTATGGTTCAAAAACTGAGCCAAGCCACTGACAGGAAAAGGTTTGATATACTGCATATCCTACAGGATGCTGATAGACTGTTCTTGCTCAGGGCAGCAGCTTCAAGGTAGTAAAGCCATTTTCAAGGTCCCAGTCACCCTCTTGGAGAGGCTATTTCTTCTAATGGCCAATAAGATAATCAGCTTCATTTTGTGCACATAAGAAAAAAGTTACCATTATTAAGGATCTAATTCCACTGACGTTTGGTGTGCTGAGTTACTGTGCCTTTTCAGTGTGCTGGTTCTGGTAATTTGAACTGGTAATCAGAAAAGAATTTTCTAATGACATTTTTTGGGAGGTCAGAAATGTTCACAATGTTCATAAAAGACTCTTGAAAGGAAAACGTTCTGACCATTGACACTGGCAATCAGCAATAGCCCTAATGTGGCCTGGAGCATTGCCAAAGCGTCTCCCAGAAGATGAAGTCTATGCTTAGGACTGTGTGCTCCCCCTTCTCCCACCAAAAGAAGCTTTTACAAAGGCTTTTACAAACCTTTTGATAGCTTCAATCTTATGTGCCCTATTTTCTGTGTCCACAGCTTCCATCCACAGTCCGTGCATGTCTGAGGATAGAACACTGTCAGGTATATTTCGGAGAAAATCCTGAATTAAATATATATATGCAGAGCAGTCTGGTCAGTTTTGAATTCCTTACTTTGTTTTCATGATGCATATAGTCATTGTTTATTCATATTAAACACAAGACAAAACATGACATGATGCAAATACATTTCTCCTCCCCTCCCCACTTCACCAAGCTGTACTCCTCAGGGCTCTTCCACTGCAGTACTGCAGAATTGTGTTGCAGCCCTTGCACCCTGTCCCTTCTCCAGAACAGGACTCATTTCTACTGCAGCAGGCAGAGGACTCATACCTATGGCAATGCATAGTTCTGTTTGAAAGATTTCTCGGCTATGATTATTGCTGGTTTTTTTTCCTCAGGTGACTCTTTAACAACCTAATGTATGTCTTGCATTGGGAAGGGCCTGAACATCCTCTCAGTCAACTGTTTTTTGTATTAGGCCATCAAGAGCAAGAGATGGGGATGGTTTTTGATACTCTAGGTGCCTGCATTTTTCTGTCCAGATTTAATTGCAAAAGATAGGCTTTTTCTAAGTCCTCTCATATCTGCCTGCAGTCTCTTCTATGTCCAGAAATGACTGAGAGCATCTGTGTTGCCGCCAGAGGGTTTCATATTAGTGCAGCATCTGAATTACTGAGTCCAGACTTTGGTATGTTATTTAGCACTGTATAGATACTATGGTTATCTATCTTGGAGGTAGATGTTACTGTGCCACCTGCTGAAGGCTGTTTTGTACAGCAAAGTGTAAAATGAAACACTGGCCTGAAGGCCACTTCATGTATCTGCATGTGAAAGCAAGCACCACTCAGTCAGACAGATACCTTTGTGCACATAGATGGACCAAGCCATAAGATGAGAATGTGCCTTGCTGGGAAAATGCTTTCTATACCTTCCCTAAACATTCCTACCCATAAAGACTCGTGTTTCTTCCTTAAAGAAGGAAGTTACTATTAGCCCAGACAGCTGAGTTACTTGGCCAAACATACCGTGATGACTGCTGCAGCCACAAAGACTGACTCTCCATCCACCTGGACATCATCTCCAGAGTTCAGCTTCTCTTTTAACTCCTTGCAAGTCTTGGCATTGGCAGAACGTCTGAAAATGCCTCTAGTAGAGGGACCTTCATGGTACAGCAGGAGCAGCATATCCTAAGAAAAAGTCCAATAGTACTTAAGAGCCTAACACTTTACCCTGTAGTTTGTGTATATTATATGTCACATAATTATAATACAAAAAGACCTAGTCAGTACAGGAAGAGGACAGACATACAAGAGATTTGTCATGATTTAACAAGGGACAAGAGCTAACAGCTAAGTTGATGTGGGTACGCTTATCCTGGGGCAAGTGTGAGTCCATTGGACTCTTAGCAAGTGAGGTCTAAGCTATGTAGTGTATGGACTATGGCATAGTCCACTGACATTGCCCCTAGGCAATTTGTGATGACCTGGTTGGAGACACCCATTGAAATGGGATGGACAACTTTGTATGAAGCAATATGGATTACACAGGAGAGGGATGCTCTTACTCTTGTAACTGAGCTAGATCTGCGTCACAAGCAAATGACGGTCTTCGTCATCCAACCCTCATAAATACCACAAGCGGCTTTAAGTTCTAGGCTAAACACATGAAGATTATGTCAGGATGACCAGTCCAGGCTGCTCCTTACCATGATTGGCTTGGGAAGGATCCCATCAGGACAGACCGAAGACAGAGACAGGCCGAAGAGCTTCCGTGGGCTGGTAGGTGACTGCGAAGGAGGGCTGCCCGTGGGGGTGCTGGTGCTGCGGCGCAGGGCCCAGTCAATCAAGGACTTTTTCCTCTTGGTGTGTTTCTGTGGTGACTCTGAAAGAAAACACAGAGCTTCATTACACATCTGTCTGTTCTTTACTGGCCAGTGAGTGACCTACAGTGGAGGCAGAGTTCCTGGCAGAGCAAGGACTTTCTACCATCACTTGTTTAACAGCTGCACTCTTAATGGGACGGTCAGGCAATATACAGCAGTGAAACACTTGTTCATCACTCACCCATCAGCAAAACTCCTGTTCAATCACTGTTCTTCAGTAAACGTTGCTGTCTGTGCAGTGTAAGAATGGCTTGCAATTGAAAGCTAGCCAAGGACTGAAAGCCAATTCTGAATATTTTCACAAACAAATTTAGCTTCTCTGTAATCTCTTCCTCTTTGCATACATTCAAGTATGAGAATGACTCTGGGATATGTATAAAATGTCAGGAAGAGTTTGGCATTGCCATAGAACGCAGCTGTCTCTGCTGAGTTGTAATGTACTCCTGCATCCCCTACCTCTCCTCAGCTGCATTGGAGCTTGGGGCCTGGGTTTCAGAACAAACTGACACTGTTTTTCCTTTGGGAGCTGATCAAGGAAGGAAGCTTCTGTCCCATCAGCCAGAAGGATGTTATTGTTGATTCCTTGTTGCTGATCAGCAGAGTCCCGGATACAGCTCGATGCGATGCTGAAAGGATGCTCATGCCCTGTTGAGCAGAGAGATGCATAAAGAGCAAGAAAAGATGCAGAGCTATGTGAAAACAGCTCCAAGTCTGGGCAGCAGGATGCAGCCACATCCAACGGCTCCTACTGCAGCTGGGCCTCTAAGCAATGTTGTTCAAAACCTCCACCTGTGGCCTAAATTGGCCAGGGCACACCTATGCATACATATGATCATTGTTTTACAAGTAAGTTCATCCAGTTAAACCTGGCCAGCCACTCTTCATTAGCAGCTCTCCAGCATATCATGCAACAAAGCACTATTAATTGGGTTTGTGTTCTTACGGGCTTATGGGCCACGCTGCACTAACAAAATACTCGAAGCATTGTTCTGTGTAGGAGCTGGCTTACTATAACAGTTTAATGTGTATTGCATGGATACAAAAACTAAGCATGTGTCATGATGAATTGGAAAACATCCAAACCCACCCAAAAATAAATAAGAAGTCTAAAGAGTGCCAGAATAATAGTCTTATTATGACAACACGGTCTTTGGAGCAAGATGTCTTTAATAAACCATCATGTATAAACTTCCTTGAAGAGCCTGGGGATTTATTTATTGGGTTATCACTGAAAACCTAACAACACAATGCAGAGTTAATGCAGAGATTACTCATTCAGCATAACAAAGCAGTATGTTATAAGGCAAAACAGTTGGAGCAATGGCTGTACCATCTGTCAGAGAAGCAAGCAGCAGTTTCAATGCTTACCAATGAGAGGGTAAGCAGGGTCATCTTTTCCTGAGATCACCCAGAGGTGGTATTCACTTGTCCTGCCCTGGAGGTGGAGGAACAGAGAAGAGGAAAACATTAGGTAAAGGGGGCCAGGGTGAGGGTCTATGAGGTTGCACTCCACTCAGAAAGCAACACACAGCAAAAAGGGCTGAACAGACCAAGGAGCCAGATGTACACAGCTATCTGTTAAACACTGTAATGAGCAAGGCTGGACCACTGCAATGGGCAAGGCCTATCTGATAACATCACTGCTTTGTTCAGTTTATCATTTCATTAATAAGTCTTTGACAAGCTTGACTCAATCCTAATGTTGGATTGCAAGCATGAAGTCCTCTGAAATCCAAAGGACTTCCGTATACAAGGTTTGAGTTTAATGCAGGTGTGTAAGCATGTCTGTGTTTCTGATACTTGGCACTCGCACAAGCAGATTGCTTCATCTTGCAGCCCAGAAAGTATTAATGCCTGACTGATTAGCTATAGCGCATCTCCGCATCTGCACTGTCCTGTAAACTGGACGTTGCCAGCTTCCTTATCTAAGACCTGGCAGAGTATGCAACTGCCACTTACAGGAAGTCCAAGCTGTTCAAGGGTCTTCTTCAACACAATCTCTGCAGTTTCCACATTGGACACACTGACTGTGGTAGTCTAAAAAAGAAAACAGATTAAACAGAGGAAGCTAATAAGAAGGGATGAAGTTTGGTTGCAGATTCTTGCAGCTTGAAAGTTTGGGGGAAAATGTCACTTATCTGTTTATTGACTCTCTTTACTAAATGTTCATGGTTAGAAGAGTTGTACAAATTTGAACTACACCAGAATCATTGTTAAGGGTGATGGCTACACATTGTGAAAACTGTTCTCCACTATTTCTTATACCATCGGTTTATTACACCATCCAAAGATCTAGTCCAGTAGAAATCATGGGATGCAGGTGGTGTTCAGATGCTGTATTTGATCACATCAGTATTTGACTGACTGTAGTGCCACTGTCACTCCAAAAGGTAAACATGGCACAATGCTGATAAACCATAAGTGTCGGGTTGCTCTCTGAGGGAAGAATACTCAGGAAGTAAATGTCACCGGCCAAGCTTGGCATGAAGCCTAGAAATGTATGCTATTAATATGAAGAGACTGGGGCACATTCCAGTCTAAATTAATTCAGAACACACCAGCGACTCTTTCATGATCAATTTCCTCATCTTATTGCACTGAAAATAGGAATGACTGGACACTCAACCATAGACTTAACCACAGTTACCAAGTGAAGCAGAAGGAAGAGAGTAAAAAAGCCAGAGGCCAAGAATGATCTTAAGAATTAAATTCTTTTTAGCTACCTCCTCATTTCCTAAGTCAAAACTGAAGCCCATTCCAGTAGGAAGGATGCAGCTGCCCAGAAGCACACCCTCTAAAACCTTTTTGTGGGACTTGAATTTTAAACAGAGGTGGCAGCAGCAGCCCCACAGCCCTGTCTTCCCACCCCTACCCCACAGACCTCCATGTAGGATTGGTCTAAAGAGCAGGTTCTTAGTTTTACTTACAGAAGAACAGTTGTCAGCATCCAGCACAAAGATCTGAAGTGATAGATTCTTGAGATATTCATTCTGTTTTACCTCATTGATATGCCTGAAAGTCAAAGAAAAGGGGAGGGAATATAATTTACTAACCAAACTTGAGAAGGACCCTAAGAAGGATCCTAGAGATCCAAGGGACCTGCTCATTGGCACTGTGGTCACATGCTCTTAATGGCTTATTTATTTGAGGCACAAGACTAACAAGACCCTTCATAACAGTACTTTAATGCAGACAGATGTGTCTAGCACAACACCTTCCACCATCATTAAGACCATTACTATTCTCCAAAAACCAAGGCTTCTTCCCCTCTCTGTACCCACATAAACATTTCTGCCTGGAGATGTTAGTGGAAACAACACATAAAAACATAACATGAAAAAGAAATAACTGTGGCCTCCAGATGCCACCAGATACAATCTTGAATCAAAAACAAAACCCCAACATTTGAAGAATCAATAACACTTGTGCCATTACCATAGTCATTAGCAAAGTAAACCTCCAGCCCCAAAGGAAAGGAGGTGTTCCAGCAACGTTATCTTCTAGTGGGTTTCATCTTTTCTGGATTGTTAACACCAATTTTGCTTTCAAGCAGGGCTTCTACATTCAGGTTTCAAAGGTGGACTTTACGGACAGTAGCTAGACACTTCATGCACTGAAAATCAGAGGGCAGCTTGACACCTAGCGTGACAAATGTCTCTGGGGACTGTAGAGAAACCACCCAGGAGGAGGATGAAAGGAGGGTCACTTACCACAGTAATGCTGACAGCCATCGCTCCTTCACGTCAGCTGAGCTGAAGATAAAAAGGGAGGCAGATGATCAAACAAGTGCTGAGTGGGTAACAGCCTTTGGAAACTCTACTCAGTTGCATTTATATTTAGCTGTAAGTCAAAGTTCCTTCCTGCAAAGCCCAGGAACAAAAGCACAGTCCTTTCCTGCCTCCGTCCTATTTTAACAAGTAACAAAAACAATAATAACAAAAAAATTCCAGAAACAACCTGGGCTACATTTCCTGCCCAGGCTGCTGAGTGTTGAGATAAGGGACAAATATCTTTCTGTGATGCTGGAGTTAACTCATCTTGTAGGCCCTTTTTATTTTTGTAGTGACCTTTAATTGCTATTTTCTTTCTCCTATTATTTCCTTCCCAGTGTCTGCCATTCTTAGAAGCTTCTGCTGCCAACATGGGTTACCTAGGTCTCAGTGTTGTGAAGGAAATGGAACTGCTGTTGAGTTGGAACTAAGACACAAACGGCAAGTTGCATATCAAGAGGATGAATCCTAATTGGGAATGCATCATCTGGGAGAGACCATCCTGACCCTGTAAATGATGAGACAGCATGTATGAAACCATGGGATGGTTCCCACTTCTTCTTTCCACCAAGGCAGCTGCCCCACGGAAGGAAAAGCATCTACTGGGGCACAACTTCCTAGGGGTGCCAGCATCTCTGAGAATGCGGTGACCCCTGAAGATTGCTGCCCTCTCTGCTTTGCAGAAGAGAGTATGAAGTGGAGATGCCTAAGCCAGCTGAGCTCCCTGTGGGTATGCCAGCTCTAGATTCAGCTTAGCCAAGCTAGACTAAGCTCCAGGTAACAAAAAACTCATCTGCTTTTTGGTCAGCCTTATTAGCTTAGGCACAACACTGGGACAGCCTTTGAGATGGCACTTGGATATGAAGGGCCTATTCTTTAGCCTACTTCATGCCCCCCTGCATTTCTGGTTTTGCGGTTAGGAGCTCTGGACTGTGCAGCTTATGTGCAGACCCATCTTAAAGAGCCTTTCTAGTTTTATACTTAGCTTGTTGTGTGGGATTGGGACACCCTGGCAGAGAGTGAAGAGGGAAGGTTTGCCCATGCCACACGAGGGGTGGATAAAGGTTTTAATCCTGGCATGAGGTTATTCGGCATTTTCATTGACATAACTAACCTGTCCTTCATAATGAAAATCTCTTAAACTAGGGCTAAGCTCCTACAGAAATGGCTGCTAGCAGGTGCTGAAACAACATGCCTGTAAGTTGTATGTTGGGACAAGCTGGTTTGCTATGGCAGATTTGGTGGTGATATTCCAGATATTCTGCAGCAGACTTAGCCATTCCAATAACAACACCTGCAAGCCCCATTGGTCCTCTAAAAGGCTCCCAGGGACCAACCTGCAGATATCTTTCTATGATGACTGTCCCCCAATGTCCAGGTCTTTACCACACTGTCTAATGGGGTGTGGAAGTCCTCTGCTCAATGGGGACAAGGACTGTAGTAGAGTTTAGGGCCCTACAGCTTCAGTCACCATTTCACTTAACAGGCTGCAGAGGGAGGTCTGTTGTCTGACGAGGTACCTGAAGGTGACAACATAGTTGGTGATAGGCCAGCCGATGACAAACGAATTCTCAGGACCCATCTTTTTCTCTGTCACTTCGCTGAGGCAGGTACCGGTCCACACTTCACTCAGATGCACCTGCTTTTTCAACTTCAGGCTGGAGGAGGATCTGCAAGTCAAATAATGGATTTATTAGGCCAGATCATAACACCCAGACCTCCCGAGTCTGGCCATGCCACCTTCCAGTCATGGCAGATGCTGTGACAGCAACAAGCTTCCCCAGACGTAAATATCTGGGCATATAGAGGGAATACAAGAGATGCAAATGAATTTTGGGCTTTGCGGCTGCAGTGGGACAGCTTAGGGCAATGTGATTCACTACAGCCACATGCAGGTAGATGGCGATTTAGGCCAACTGCTGTACATACTAAAAGCTGGAGTTACCTAGGCTCTTAATTTATGTGTGGCAGAAGTAGCCAGGCCAGGAATAAATTTTCTGCCCTTACTGCCTCATGCCCTCATACTATTTTTTTCGAGAAGCCACATAAGGGAAAGAGCAAAACCAATCAGACAACCTTTTCCTTCAGAAATATAAAGCGAAGCATTAGTTCCAGGAAGATTTTCTAGAGGGGGAAAGGGGAAGTGCCACATTTTAGATCCACACAAAGAAGAGTTATTTTGAAGCCTGCTCCACAAATAGTTCAGAGCCTAACATTAACAGCACATACTGGGGCAGAGTAGTGACTGTGAATGTCTCTTACTTGGACTTGGCGATGACCAGCACATCACTGAACAAGATCAAATGTCTTTCCTGGGTCTGAAGGCCCACAGTTAGCTGTACGCGCTCATCCAGAACGAAAGTGGAGCCTGGGCTGCTGAAGACCCCACTTGGCAGCCCATTGTCTGAATTGGAAGAGGAAAGGGTAGATTCCCTAGGGAAGGAAGAAATCATAAGACTTTGTCAGAAGCTTTTCTCACACTGGTTCACGATTGGAAGACCGGCAACGGGTTTGGAACAGCCCCACAGCACCGTGCTTCTCTCAGCACTGCCCCTACTGCTCTCCCTTTTGAACTGCATTTGCCTGCCTCTGCCCAATTAATTTTATCAGCCTCAGACAGATGGAAAACTGCCTAAATGCCCACACCAAATCTGGGGAGGTTGAGCTGCTAAAACATTCCTTTTTGAGTTATTTCTCACTCAGGTAAAACACTTATTTCCCACACGTGCATGTGAGCTCTGACTCACGGAAAACCCACGGATCATGGCACTGCTCAGCCCTGCGTGAGGAGGGACTACCATTTCTGCACGTCTTCCATCCAGTCTGAACTGCTTGTCAATGCTAGGGCTGCAGCACAGAGAAAACGAACTGCATGTACCCATCTAATTCCAGCCATCTGGAATCATCTGGATTTCAGCAATCACCTGGCTGAAATCCAGCATCTTGTTTCTCCTGAGAAAGATAAAGGTGCTGACCATTTCCCCAAAACCACAGTGTTTTTTGCATGTCGACAGCAGTCAACAAGTCATCATCGGAATTGAACCAGATCCTTTCTCTATGCTCTCCCCAGATGGAATAGCTTTGCCAAATGCTAATCTCCCCATTTGCCTCTCAGCACTCTCCTATGCGCTGCTCCTGGCTCTGGTTGGCAGTGGCTAGCAGTACAACAGGTCCCATAGTTTTTAACTGTTTCTATCCTGTCTCTAGAGGTGGGTTTGTGCTGAATGAACAAGAAACATTCCTTTGCTGAGCCCTGTTCAAAGCCTGTCTTTGCGTGCCCGACCCTGGCTGAATTAGTTAACCTCTGAGACATGGCCTTAGAGTCATGGAGACAGAAAGCCCCTCACAAATCCTTCTGTCTCTACACATAGACAAAGACATGCATCTTGCTTTGGGAAATGCATGTAGAAGAGACACTTATCTTCTCTCTACCCCTCACAATACTACTCTAGTGTGACACCAGTCTCTATGCATATGAAAAAACACATGAGCTTTAACGGCACCATTTTTGACATGGTTAGTCACAACTCAGCTTCCATTGGCCTCATAATTGGGGAGTAATCCCATGATTTCATGGGAGTGAGGTTAAAGCTCGCCAGTATCTGCTTTTTAAAATCATCCCACAGCCACAGGAACACCCTCACTGCTGCAAGGAGAAATTCCCTCTTCCTTTCTCACCTCTCCACAGCCACTAACAAGAGAGTTCTTGGCTTATGAATCTTCTGCCTTTAAAAGTGAGAAGCTAAATCACCTTTAAACTTGGTATTAAAAGCTTTCCATGTGCGTCAATAGAGCAGTGGGAGTCATACCATCTCACAATCTCAGCAGTGAGTTTCCTAAAGCTGGAGGAGTTACACAGCTCTGCAAACACAACAGCAGGAAAGCAAAAAAATCTCACCAGTACTCTGGTGGCCTAAGCAAAGATGGCATTGTACCAGCCCCCTCCATAGCAATCCATCATGAGAAGCGTTTAAAGCCTCCCTCCCTCATGAGGATATTCTCCAGCCAAATAAAGTCAAGAATTTGTTTCTCTTTTCTTCTTTTTTTTAGTGCAATTTAGGAAGGGGTGGGGGCAATGACAAAGAAGCCACATAACTTGGTCAGGAAACAACCAAATCAGTCCTGCCCTTTATAATCCTATGAGACTGATCTCATGGTGACAGGTCTGTGGGAATGATGCTCATATTACCATGCTTCACCCAATTCCCATGTCCTGATGGGCTGGAATCAGCAAGATGCATGTCTGGCATGTTTGTACCTGGTTCTACCTGCTGACACTCCTGGTGCTTTATACCTGCAGGAGCAAACCACCAGTAGAGCACTGGATGGCTCTGGAGTGGCAGGCAAGAGAGGCACCTTTTCATCACCCAAGCTGGTAGTAAGGGAGAGCTGCTGTCGTCCAACAGGGATGTGACTGTCTTGGAGGATGGCTGGTGCTGATGGCTTTCCCACCAAACATCCTGAGCTTATGCCACCCTACAGAGCACAGGCATGATGTTGGCAGAAAGGTGGAGAAAGGAGTCAGAAAGGCATTTCCTCTACCTGGACTGGCACTTTGACTTGCCAAGGGCTTTAGTAATGGCAGAAGGGGTAGATCGTCTTCTTTGGACTATGGGCTTCATCTTCTGCAAGACAAAAAGACATTCCAGTTAGCCTGGCCACCCTGGAAGCAGATCTGCTCATTGCACTCTACAAGTCACTTTTTATCTAGTTAACACTCATGAAACCTCAGCACTGCAAGCTGTGATCTGTGTTTTCAGACACCTCCCTCCCCTTCCTTATTATTAAAGCTCTTGTCAACTTTCACTTTCATGTGGGACACTTGAAACTTTCCTAAATTGAAATGCTTCCAGTTTTCACAGCCAAAGCTCAAAGTAATGACATGAAATTAAGCAGAGAAAAAAAAACACAAGCAAAAGGTCAGGAAAAACTTCCTAACACTCATGCTATGGGACAGTTTGTTAAGGTAAGGTATAGAAATCCAACTAAGACTGGACAAAGCTATGAACAGTGTGTGTGTATATATATATATACATATATATATGGAGTCACGTTATATAGGCTTAAGGAATGGATGAGGTTGTTTAGTAGGTACATTTCCAGATTCAGCAAATAGGCTGTTATTAGGCCCCCCTCCATGTAGTGTAACCTCAAGACACTTGTATCTTTTGTAACAGTCACAGCCAGCAAGTCTTGTGTAACACACAAATGATGTGACTGTAATGGTGAGACTTGTGAGACATGATAACCATCCCAGTCAACATACACACACAAAGGTTTTCTTCTATCTTTTGACTTCTGAATGTATCAAAATATGGAATGTCCAAAGAACAAAGGTAACTAGAGCTCTGTTTGAGAAGAGGTCCTACAGAGAAAGTGTGTTCTATTTATTAACCATATCTTTTTCAAACTCTGTGCAGAATGCAGGAATACTCATTGCACGTGAGCTCATTAGTCCCATCTCTCACTACACAATGCTATTACAGCTCCGTATCTCATAACCACATTAACATGACGTTAGAGGAAGGTATTATCCTCATTTCACTGGTGGAAAGGTGAAGAACAAAGTCATCACAGGGAGCTTGGATGCCTAGTGTTCAACACATCAGACCTGATTTTTCTGAGCACCCAGAAAAGTTGGCTCAGGGGGGTGGTTTGAAGCACTGTTCATGCTCACCCTCGCTGGAGCTACATGGGCTCAGCATGGCTGCAAGGCTGGCTTCAGGGATTTATGAGAGGAATCCCAGAAATTAAGAACAGGCCGTTAGTGACCACTTCAAACGTTGGTGGAAGGGATTTACCAGACTTCAGTGTATGATCATGTAACTCGAAGTTGAAGTGGGACTGCAAGCACAATTTAATACAGGAATTTCCCAACATACTAATATTTAGCTTTGCAACATTAGTAGTGCTCTCTAAGTAGATTCCTTCTGTACATGAATATATGTAGACAGTGACAGATGGGCAGCAATTTCTCTCTCATTCCCTGATATGACATTGCCAAGCAAAGATCTGTCCTCAGAAGTTTCACAGAGAGAACTGAATAAAAATAACATCAGCTCAAAAATGTTTGTTTTCAAAAAAAGAAAGTCCCTACTCAAACAGAACATCTGGCATTCAGAGGTGCCTTAATAGGATAAAATGTTCCTATAAAACATAGCACAGCATCAGTCATGCAATATCTGAGGGCAGAAAGAAAGGATGGGTGTGGTGGGAAGCCCTGGCAGGCTGTCAGCTGCAACGGCCACTTGAATGAACACAGCAGGCATGCAGGGCAATTGCATGTGTCTTTGTGCCAGGGAACCTGCATTAACATCTTGAAAAGTATTGTAATAAAACCTTGAACACGGATAGTACCTTCCGTGCCAAAGAAACCTATGGCACATAATAACCTTACTGTAGGTGAAACAATCATTTTGGCCACCCCAGAACAAGGCTACCCTGTGGTACAATGTGGTAAGGAGCACCAATGACATTAATGGTGTGAGTGTAGTATAAGAGGACACTTTACTCAGAATAAATTTCAGGGGAGATATCAGAGACTCAGCACTGGTGGATTTCTTCTCCTGACCAGTAGGAGTGTTTTCAGATTGCATCTGACTGGTGGCAGCAATGTGTTCCAAGAAGCCTTGTCTTTGCACACCCATCGCACTTCTCCAGAGGAATTTGAGGACCAGCACCACTTCCAACAGGCATTGGACTACCTATGGAAGTCTCACAAAGACAGAACTTTGGGTTTCCAGTGAAATACTGTGACTTCAGGGAATAAGGTATTCCCCATACTTGCTATCTCCAAATAAAATGCTCAGATTGTCAGTTTCCCAGAGGTCCAATTGCCTGATCCCAAACAGACTGTAAGCAACCAGAAAATTGCCTTCCAAGCCCCCCCCAAAGTCTCTTTGGCTCTAGCCAGTTAAGTATCCTTGTCGGGACATCACTGAGATGATAGGCACAAAATCATGAGAGTGGCACGTTACTGAGAGAATGGGTCACAAATAATGGACATAATTTCACAGATAACTGTTTCTTCTTGCAAAAAACATCCCCCCCATCTCACTACACAGAAGAAATACCACGCAGGAGCTTCCTGCCCAATGGCTGTGCTTGAGCGAAGCTGGTATTGAATGGGGGTGGGGGTGGGAGGGGGGCGGCAGCTGCTGGTCCACACCCTGGGGCTCCTTTAATGCTTTTGGATGAAGAGGAGGACTTCACTGTGCTCCTCCATGTCAGAGCCAGGGAGTGCTTTTGCTGGAAGTCAGCTCTGCTCACATTAACCAGGCACTGGAATGAGAGAACTACCAAAGGGACACGGCGTAATCTCTGCACTGTTTTGATGCCATGGAAACAGATACTCGTTTACCCAACATACTCTGAAAGTGCGTGAACACGTCTAACACTCTGGACCATGTTTGTGCATTACTCATCTCCACGCTGCCAATTTTAGCTGTGTATTTCTTGGCACTGGGCAGGTTGTGAGTCTAATGCCCCTCATTCCAAACCCATGTATGGCCTACACTAACTATCAGCTCAGCTGGCCAGTGTGAGAGGGATTTTTTCCCCCCACTGACCCCTGCACTTGAATGTTGTTCTTCAGACAGTTAAGGTGGGATGGAACTGAAATATAAGGGCACCTGCTTAGAATAGCATGGATCTTCCTTCTGTCACTAGCTGGTTGATTGCAATGTCTGTGGCATGGGAATGCTGCTGTTTGGTTCAGGTCTCATTCAGAAATCAAAACATAGTATTTTTAATAGGGCAGTTTTTCTGTAAAACATAAGTTGAAATATTTGTTTCAGAAACACTGATGTACTGTGTTTCAAAGCCACCACGTGCTTGCTTTAACCCTAGAATCTACTGAGAGATGACAAGACTCGTGCACATAGCTCGCAGCAGTGGGAAGCTGCCTGATCAGTGCAAAGCACGTCTCTGTCACTCACAAGCTGCGGATGCTATGAAAGACTGCAGGTTATGATGGCATGGACCAGACCCCCTGATGCTTCCAGACCAAAAGTAGGAGGAAAACATCACCAAGGAGCTGGTTGTGACAGATCTGAAAGACTGAATTTCTGGCTTAATCCATATAATAGGGATGCTGCAAAGCTGCAAACCATGGGGCTGGGTGCACAAGCTGGCACGAATCGAGGGCAGTTTGCAGTGGAAAATTGCATGGCAGGAAGCTTTAAGATCCTGTGTGGCAGGAAGTTTTCCTTCCGAGACCTCACTTCGTTTTACTGGAAGGGTTTTCCAAAGCAGTGTGTCAACAAAATGTTTGTTTTCAATTAATCTGCATTTTCCAGGGTAAAAACACACATAAGAAGGCTCCCGGATAGTTCTGCTTTGGTTATTAGGTTGGTCATCACTGAAAGAGAGATTAAAAAGCCAGTCTGAAAACAACTGGCAGTGCAGAAAGAGTAGGATGAAGCTCTGCAGAGGCTCTGCCAGAAAATGGGGCTAGCTAGCATGGTTCAAACTAGCCAGGCACGTCCACACTGCCCTGCAGTCCATAGTGGAAATGTCCTTCATAAGGACTGAACACACAGGAAGGAAGATTTGTCAGTCAGTCTGTTTCAACCCCGTATGCTGTCTGCTGAGCCAAGGAATGATAGCCATTCTTCCCCTTCTCTTTGGATGAGGAGAGAATTTATTACTGTTGTCTCTTGCTAGATGGAGAAGGACATCGTCTAGAAATTAAGATGTGACTCCAGATCTGGGACACTCAGCGTATAATGCGTGGTAAAGGAAAAGTCCAGCTGCCCCAAGAAGCTCTCAGTTTAGCTTGGGTGTTCTCCCTTCCATTCTCTCCAATGTGGCTGTTTAACAAGACCTTGCACTGACTCTTGTGGCCATGACAAACAGGATTTAAGGAAGTTTGAAGCTGCATTTTATTAGAAACGATAACATGGAAATAAGATCAACTTCACACTAGAGACCTGACACTGGCTTCCCTGTACCCAGGGAGGGTTAAAAGCAGTAAGATCAAATAAACAGAGAGGGTTAATTTAGGTCTATCCCTATTCTCAGCCTGCTGATGTTTCACCAGCAGTTCTTTGTGTGCTTCTGAACGGAGTGATCCTACAAACACGTTGCTGATATGGCTGCAGAGATCCAGCTCACACTTCCAAGTGAAATCTTTTCCCAGTCTTCCTAGCTGCCACATTCTGTTACTCTTGTTTGTGGAACATTTCATTGTCACTGTTGCTCTGCCCATGTTAGACACAGTTCACCTTCTAGCTGTGAAGACGATGAAAGGGTTTCATATACTCTCTAAAAACCCCCAAATCATTAAAGTGGACTCTGAGTCAGTTCCATGCTGCCATTCAGTTCAGTTATGGAAGCTTAAGTTGCTCAAGGCAAGTCAGAAAGAGTAAAACACAGGCCATGATGTCTCTGATTATTTGGAGCACCATAGATTGTTTAGAGCCAATAACACCAATAGTATCGTAATTCTTGGATAGATCTTGTGCAACACTCTCTTCCTATGAATACTCTCATCACAGTGTTGGTATATTGTCCCAGAGCAGAGAGCTGATCACTGCTATTAATCAAGTGAACCCAGTAAAGGCACCTTTTTCAGTGGTCTAGTGGGACAGAGCAGAAGTTTCTGTGCAAATGTAGCACATGGTTATTTAGCTCTCAGGCAACATTCAAAAAACACTTAAGAATCCAGTTAAGAGTACAGAAACAATTACCAATAACTCGGGCTTGGATCCATCCCTGTGAAAACAACTGCTGCTGCTTTTCCATCCAGTAGTGAGTTTACGTTAGCAGTAGCAGCAGCAGTAGCATTCCTACAGAAGTATCTCAATGAGATAATGTGAGACGCTTCTGCCTTCTGCTCTGGTACGTCTCTTGCTTACGTGAGCGCAGGATGCTCTTACAAAGTGCCTTGCATTTCTAGTTATAAAACCCGACTAGAGAGAGACAAAGAAAGAGAAGGGCAAATTGTTCACTGTATAAAAGGAAATCGGGCATTTAGGTTACACCAACTGAAATCAACTGGGCCTGCCATGTTATGTTGATTTGCACTTTAAATGAGTTTAAGGGAAAAGCGCACTTTCTGCATGGCTGCTGATTCCTCCTTCCTCGCTCCCAGACTTCATCTGCCATCTGGGGAACTGTACAAACTTGAATGTGACCCCACATCCAGGAGCAGTTTTAGAAGGGGCTTCAAAAGCTGCTGCCTTGAAGTCATTCCCCCTTGCCCCCAGATGGGGAAATCCATTGCAGGGACTCAGTGTCACCTTACTGGGGGACAGCTACAGCCTGATGTGCTATGCCTCCACCAGCCTGATCTTAAGCGATACTGGCTTGAAAAGCTACACTCCTTCCTACACCATGCCACCAGCTCCTTGGAAGATGACTTATTTTTTTCTCAGCCTTGATTCCCTGCCCAGCTTGCCACCCAGAGTAAGATAAAAACCTCCCCAATTCTCCTCCAAGTATCCCTTAAAAGGTGAGCATTTGGAGTTCTAGGATCAAGACAAAAGGCTGGGCTGTTACTTGGTTGCCATACTGGTTTCCCCATCTTTGCCCAGTTCCCAGCTAGGGGAAGATGCTATATATAGCAGAGATCTGTTGTTGTGATGGTGATCATGATGAGGCATTGTTAATCAGCTTCCTTCCAGTTCACTGCCAGGCAGGCCGGCCGGCCAGCATGACTTGACAGGGAGAAGGCTCCAAAAACATGCTCTGTATGAACAAGTTTCCAAGAGGAGCAGCTTCTTCCCATCGCCCTCCCAAACCTCCCCTGCCTCCTGCTGCTCTGGCCACCCAGCACTAAGGTAACTCCAGCAGCAGTGCCAGGGGAGCCTGACCTTAAGTGATGGGCTGCAAACACCCCTAGCTCTGATGCTTGCAGCGAGGAAGGCTCTAGGGGCATCTCAAGGGGAGATGGGAGGACAGGAGCCTGTCACAAACCTTGCCAAGTACCACTAGTACTGAGCAGAGTCCAGCAAAGACAACCAGATCCTCAGCTAGTGTAAATCAATGTTGATCCACTATGGTCAGTAGCTTTATACTCATGTAACGTGGGAAATGAGCCAGGCCAAGGTCACTGAACTCTCAGGGGAAGTTTTATACACTGCTTGTATAGCAACATAATGAATTTAGCTAGGATTGCAGCATGAAATACCTACACAATGAATTAATTTAGGAATGAGCCTGTGTCTCTGCTACTAGTGTAATAGCAGCAATTAACCTGATGGAGCACTAGTTTGAAAGCTTTGATAAGTAACAGAGCTATTCAAGCATTAGATGCCTTTAGAAGACATCCAGAAATCATGCCATGCCTAAAAATTTAATCCCTAGAAGTGCAGTGCCTATTGACTTCAGGCAACAGGAATGATGTGAGCAGACACACTAGTAGTGCCTGTGCCCTGTGCTGTAAGGCATCTAAGTGAGGGAGTGAGTCTGCAGATGTAGACCGAGTGAGACACTCAGGAGATGAAAACATTCTTTAGAGGATTGATTAGAGGAAGGGGAGCAGGTTTCCTAAGGGATCTCCCATGTCTGTCCTGTGCTTAGTTTCCTCCAGAGCACATAAGATGACCATGAGTATAAGCACTGCAGGGTCTGGCTCTGCCAGAAGGCATATGAAGTCTCAGGGTAGAGGGCTGAACATGTTGCTTTTCCTGTGCAATTCAGAGTATTTCCTATAACAACCTCACCACTAGTTAACTGCTTGAGGTGGAACTATGTTAAATGCATCATTACCTGGCCAGCTGGAATCTTTGCCTTGGTCTGCAAAGCAACAGGCCCAAACCTTCCTCCTCGGGACTTGGACTGCCCAAGGAGCTAGATCCAGCTTTTAAAGCTGTCAGATATTCCACACGAGGACATCAGATGGGCCTTTTCCCACCACACAGAATGTCCAGGAGAAGATGAAACAGGCGATGGCATGCAGCCACAGTGCCGCCAGGTTTCTCATCCCAGGGACAGGAATGTTTTCGGCAGCTGTAGGAGCAGCTCTCATGTTGTACTGTGACACCACCCCATTCCCAGCTCCCAAACAGCTGCCACGTGACTATCCCTGTGGTACGTGAGGCCCTCATGGCTGCTCTAGAGACATTTCAGGGCAGGTGAATAACGCAAGAGAAGCAAACCCTGTGCCTAGAGGAATGCCCACCGCTGCATGTGCCCACACAGATGACTCATCCAACTTAATAAGGAGCAGTATTTACTGCTTATACAGCCCAATTAATGCCACACTAACTGCTCTGTGCCTCCTGCCACCCTGAGATTCTGGCAGTCCATTCCGTTTGCTCACTAAGGCAACCCTATTCTAATTCATCCAGGCTTGTTTTTCCATATTCCTTCCTGGTTAGGTAAGGACATGTGTGTCTGTCCATTTGTATTTTATAGTTCGTGCTACTTCACTTTGCAGAGGGTGAAAATTCAGTGTCCAGAAGAGAGGATAAAAAATGCAGCTGTTTTATGAGCTCTTTGGGGTGAATTTTGCCAGCACACACATATGATAGAGCACTAACAGTCCCTTCCAAATGCTAGGGAGAATCTTCAACTGTCCTGCCACCACTTTAACCCTTTGAACTCCTTAAGATCCAGAGTTAGCCTAACTAATCAGAGAAGGCAGTGCAAAATAATATCGGGTGGCCACAGCCCAGTGTTTTACTTGTAGATATGAGTCCCTTCAGAGTGACAGGGCACGGTTTAACGCAAACTCAGAGCTAGGAAAGCTGGGTGTAGATACTTATCTGAGCCATTTCATACACGTTTATTTTCCCATGTTGTTTCACTGTTATTTCCCTCTCCCTTACTGCTAAAACATGGCTCCAACCAAACTCAAACGTTTCTTCACATATGCAGAGCCTGACAGCAGTAAATCAGTTTGCAAGGACATGCTCTGAAACATTTCCTTTTCCTTCCAAGAAATGGAGCCCTTCTGGTTTGTTTTAAAATGTCCCATATAAGGGGGACTGGGAGAAACAATTTTCAGCTGCCAATGGCCAAGCGGGTTTTCCACTCAGAGGTGGCTGAGGACTACTTTGACTCACACTCATCTGTTCCATGTCACTTTTTCTCCCTGCTCCCATACATTATTTATGCCTGCAGGGCTTGCCTAGCACCCACAGTGGATGGTAATATGAAAGGATGTCCTGCAAAGCATGGAGGGGACTGCTGTCTTGTGAAACATCAGAGTTCTTTTCTACTGAAACAAGTTCTAAACAGCTGATGTAGTGGTCTTAAGTGACACTGGGCTGGACCCCAAATCAGGAAGCTTGGATTTGTCAAGGCTTGGGTCTGTGCTTCCAGCTACTGAGCACAGATTTGACAGCATGGCGCTGTCCTCCACCAGGACCATCCATGCCTGGGAATGAGCACAAGGTTTTGGTCCCCTGATGCAGCTCTACCTGTGGTCCTAAACCAAAGTGAAACTCTTAACTGTCACTCAAACAGCTGAAGAGGTACCTAAAAAGGAGCCCAAAAGCTTTATGCAGGAAGACAAGGCCACAGCCACCATTCTTCAGTTGTTCCTCTATAAACACAAGCGCAGAAAATGAATACAAAAATATAACCCCTCGGCTATTTCCAAGCCTCAGCCCAGTGATACAATGATGGTGGACAGAATCTGTGAGAACTATGGGCAACTGCTACTGAATTAATCCATAGGTGGTCTTTTCTCTGCTAATCTGAAGGCTCAGCAGGAGGTGGGGGTGTCCATGTATTCTGAGACAACAACTGCAAGAAAAGCACAGGATCAGGCCCTGAGCATCTTTAGGGTGCACTTGGACAAAGTCTTTGATAAGCTGGTATAATCTGAAAAGCCTAGAGTGATACAAATGCAAGTCTCTTCTCTGTAGCCAGCACAGCAAATCGCCAATTGATGGCAACCAAAGAGATCAACAAATATTGATGTAGATTTAGATATGCATCTGCACTTCACGCTTCTGGCCTGGTGTGAAACTAAGAGCTGGTAGTGGAAGCACTTCCCTTCCCCATTCTAGTACTAGCATAGGAGGCCAAAATTGAGGGGAAAAGTAAAACCTTGTTTTGTAAAACTTCTTCACCTTTTCCTGGAGGTCCCCACAGTTTGGTTGCAATTCTGATGTCCAGGGCTGAGTAAAACTGAAATGCTTTAGATTCAGTGAATTAGAACAAACAGCAGTCACCTATTGGGATTTTCCTGCAGTGTTTATTCCCATGGTGAAAACCCACTTCAACAGATTCCCCCTATATGTATTGATAGGACTCTTTCCTCATCCCTTTCCTTCCTTTAAACCAATGCTGAAAGCTACCCCAGGAACCTCTCATGAGGAATTCTTGCCACTATAGCTCTAAAGAAAACCTCTGCATAGATCTACACACATAGATGGTCTCTAGCATCCAGCTGTGGTGTGGTCTGATTATAAGTACAGCATCAAACATTTATGGCGTGACAACTGATAAGACTCATGGGGGAAATCAGTGGGAACACACTTGTATAAAGCCCTTTAAACTGTTTAATTCAGGCTGGTCCTTTGGGGTAGAAGTTTCTGTTGTAAAGCTGGATGTATGCATAACATTGGAAGGGAACTTGCTGGGTTTCACAGTATAAAAATTCAACACTGGGGCCAAAGTAAACGAAGAATCATGCTCTTTCTTTAAAAATGCAAATAAATAGTTCATTGAATTGAGCTTTGGCAAAAAGAAGAACTTGCAGAGCAGCCAAACCTGAGGAACAGAAAAATGTAACACATTCCTTTGTGTCTTTAAAATAATCCTGTTCTCTTCCTCTCTCTTGGTTCAAAACTACTCCTCCTGCCATATTAAATATTAAAAACTCATAGACAGCTGGGTCTGCCCAGCTACACAATTACTTCAGCCTTTCTAAAGCAGGGCCTCTTCTGGTCCAGCCCCTGCTAGGACTATCAGCACAAAACATCCACAGTACCCATGCTTGGTGTGTGATATAGGAAGATATAAATTGTACCAGGAAGAGAAAATGTAAACTACAACCAGTTTATGAGGTAGTGACTCTCCATGTCCATTAAGCAGACAGCCAATCTCTACTTGAAAGCTGTGGTATGAATCGTCACCTCTCCCTGGACACACATCCAGTGCAAGCTGCCAAGTTGCTAGTGGTCCACCAACACACCCCTGACACTCACCACCTTGGCTTTCCATCTTAGGGAAGGAGGAGGCTTGTTTCCAAGCTAGCTTTCCCCAGCCCTAGTGAAAACACATGCATGAACTGTGCTCCCCAAGAAAGGTCTCAAGTTCCCACCTTATGAATGATGTTGTTGCAGGCCAAGGGTCAACGGGTGACCCCATCCAGGTAACCGCCAGCAGCCCTTGGTGCCTGTGAGTGCAAATACCTAATGCATAATGCAGGTCTGGTGTTTCTCATCTATTTACAATGATTAAATAACTACATGCAGCTTGCCCATGGAAAAGATCTTGAAAAGAGATAGCTCTGTGCATCTGGACTTCATTAGAGCTGAACATTAATCCCTTTATGCCTTATAAGCATCCTGTTAGCATTATACAGACTTAGGGTTGTTAAATGGCATTCTCAGAGCTGGCTGGCTGAAGAATGGGTTAATCAACAGCAACTCTGCTAGCATACACGCCATGAAATGCATTTTCCTCTTTCTGTTGTTCGCTCATCTGCTTGTCAGCATCAGGATGGGTAACACACTTGTTGGAACATTCACTGTTAAACTCCTCCTCAGAACTCACGATAGGTTTGTGCGGTGTAGGATTTAATCCTACAGAGTTCTGCAGTCGCTGGCAATGACAAATAGGCAGCCCAGCCTCAAAGGAAGATGCAAACATCATGAATTTCAGTGGAGCTGCAAGTCTAATGTTACATGAGCTGGGAAAATAAAAGTAGACTTTGGCTTAAACAGTTACACTTTTTTGACAGTTTTTGGAGTTGCAGAAAGACATTAAGGGTTGAACAGTAACAGAGGCTGAGAGAGAGAGACACTGCTGAGCAGCTGAGCAAAGGTCAAAGAATGGAAAGGCAAGGTGGGACCAGAATTATGTGAGCTGAGCCCATGTGAAAAAGAAGTTGAAAAGGAGAGGTCTGAAAACCTGAAGAGCTGCCAGTGGACTGAGAAAGGGAAGGAGAGAAGCTAGTCACGGAGGTTGAAGAGCTCTGAGATCAAATAACCTGGAGGACAGAGGACAGTTTGCCAAATGAGGTTAGCAAAGAAAATATACACATTCTTCTAGTAAAAAGCTCCTGCTACGAACTAATGCAAATCATGTGGCTTTAAAGAACATATCCTGGTTTGTTGATGTGACAAGAGGTTGAAAAAGATATGCAGTGGAATCAAACTATTTGCATTAGGTTCCTTATATGAGGCTGTTACAGTTACTCTATAGGAACAATTGCTGCAAGCTACCTCAGAAACTCATAGACGAGCCAAGGAGAGAAAATGTCTCATTCCACTGAAGTTAATAATAAAAAGCCAGTGCTTTGCAGAGGCTCAGATTTAGGAGTGGGCACAGCATCTCCAATTACCCAGACAATGGCTAGATAGTGCAATGACTCTTCATATCCCACACAAGGGCACAGGCTGGGGTCAGGCAGGTGTTTAACCCTGGGGACAGAGGGGCAGAAAGAAGGCACTATGAGACAGAGGTTTCATCTTCTCTCAGGAGCATCCAACCTGTGCTGGCAGTGGGGACAGCAAGCGGCCAAGGGCCTTTTCACAGATGCTCCTCTCAGTGCCTCTATTTCTGCTGCACGCTGAAGGGACAGGCAGTGGAAAACTCCAAGAGATGTTCTATTTAAAGGCACTTATTCTGATTCATACATGAGTCCCCGCCCTCATTTCTCCCAGTACTTCTTCTAATTTTTGTCTTAACCCCTTCAGGAGCTAGTGTGAAAACTGAAACTAGGCCAAATACAGGACGCTTTATGGGGTACCGATGGTCCCAAACGCTTTCTAATCTGCCCTTTATGCCTCATTTCCCATCACTTCAGTTTAGAACACATTTATATGTAAACTAATATCTCCAGTCATGAGCATTTTTGTGGATCTTTGATAAATACTTTATCGTTTGATAGAACGTTTCCTATTTTGAGGCATTCAGAGCAGAAAACAATTGTCCGGCAAGATTAAGAGAAGAATAACATAGACAGAATTTGTATTTTTCACTTCTTAGCTGTCAGTTTCTATTCCTTTCATTAATTTTCAGGTAGAAAACTGTCCTGACGCTGAATAGCAGCCTCTTCATTGGCTCTCCCCATATGAACACATGCACATACACATCTGCGTATACGCACATTCATGCGCAAAGCTCTTTGACTGATGAATTTCCCAATAAGCACAGAAGGCAACTTCCAAACCAAACCAAGCCTTTCAAGAGGAATGATGAAAAATAAGTTTTAAATCACAAAAACATCCTGTTTTGCTTCAGTTTCTCTCTCACATGCCACAAGCTGGGCTCCACCCTACCTGTTTTCAGAGAGGCTAACTATGGGCACCAGGTTTTGGAAACTTTCATGCCCTTATCTGTCCTGCCATTTGCTCTCAGGGGAACGTTACGAGGGCAGCACTGTGGAGACAAGAAAGAGGGGTTGATGACCTGCTCCCATGTGCCTGCATCCCTATGCCAGATCCCTCAGGAAAAAATGCAGAGAAGTGGAAGATGAACATAAGTGGGGTGTATTGGTTTTCTGTTTATTTGTTTTTAAATCACAGTGACTGCCACAGCCTCAACCTCTGGCTGGAATATGCTGTTAAGCGGACTTGCTATTGACTCTACTAGACATAAGGACTTACACTGATGACACTTTCACAGACAGGTCAAGGAGAATATCGCAAGAAGATGCTATGTCCCTAACCAGAAGCACATGGAGAGGTGAGGAGCTGGCAAGGCAGATTTTGTGTCTTAGCTGAGAAACCAGCTGTGCAGATCAGATGTGCACCATATTTTAGTACCACCTTCATGTGACCCCTGCATGTCAGCTTACAGCCACAGGATACAGGCTGTCTCTTGAGCAGCACTGCCAATGGGCTACTGATGGACTGCACCTCTCGTATTCATTTGAGATGGTGCAGTTTGATGTAGGTGTGACTGTGCACAGCTGTAAGCATGACACAGGCAAGTAACAGCGTGAGTGGCTGAGCGGTGCTGTAGATGTTGCTGGAGATTTGGATCTGCTGGGGAGATTTGGATCTGTTAGAGATTTGGATCTGATTTTGACTTGCTGTCGTGGTGGCACTGGTGATGGTTGAGGAGTGAGTAATATGTGGATGAAGGTGAAAAGAACAAATACGGTTGGAGTCTGGGAGTGTTTGTGATAGTGCTGGTGTGACACAGGGAGAAACAGCAAAGGGGTGGTGAACCTGTGGCAGGAAGAAAGATGGAGTTTGGCATGCTGGTGCAATGCTGTCCACAAGGAACTAGGAAACGATCCACGAGAAGGATGCCTACATCAGAGATGAAAATCAGCATCTTTCATATTACAACCGGAGAGGACCTGAAATCCCTCATGGCTAGTCATGAAAACAAACATCCACTACATCTTCAGGCTAATTGACAGAAACCATACCAATTGTACATTCCTGAACATCTCCCACTCTTAGGAAGTAAAACCAGTCTGACTGCACAGATGCAAGAGCTGCATCCCTTGGGGTACAATCTGAGTGAGTGATAGCCCCTGGAGCTAACTCCTCTGCAGAAAAATGGCCATACACTTCCCATTTCTGGAGCCAGCATAGCTGAATTATAATGAACAAAGGTGAAGCACCAAGAAACATAAATGGTCCCTTCTGTGAATGCCAAGCTCACCTAGACCAGAACCACATTAAGCAAACTCCATGTGGGTTCAGCCAAAACCTAAAGTGCAGCAGCACTTAAAGGCAAGTCAAGAGAAAGCAATTGTGTCTAGTGCTGTTGATGGAAAGACCTTCACTAAGCACAACTGAGAGTCTGCAAAGGAGGCAAAAACTATAATTATGTCTCCATGGCTAGAGATACCTGGCCAAAATCAGGTTATGCGCCCATCCAAAGTGTGCTACTGTGTTTGATAGGGATTCCCTTAAGCTGCTTTCAGAAAAGGTCAATCTTTTCAAAGCAATAAACTTCAATACCTGTTTTTCGTCCTGAAAAGAATCTATGCCAAGATTCAAACCGTCACTAGGGGGCGTTAAACAAATAACCTTCCCGACGAAGCCAACTGCATGCGCAGGCAGTGGGATCCCCGAGAACTCTGCTGCAAACCTTGAGGTGAAGGTTTAAAAGGTCTACATATATGAAAACGGCCTCCGGACAACTTTCTCTCTGGCTCACAAACTAAATGCTTTACTTCTCTTCAGGGGTGTCCTGAAGAGTATCAGCCCAGGGGCCAATGAAATGCACCCAGAACTCTCCTGCAGCTGGGAATGAGCTGTGCCTGGTCTCAGCAAGCTCCTAGGCAGCTGTCCCATGACCAGGAACACTGTCATTTATACACATCAAGTACCAACTGCTTAATTATCGTGAAGTCATGCTGGACAAACTGATGACCAGGTCCTTGAAGAAGTCACTGGGAAGGATGAGGTGCAGTGCCTGGTGGTGCTCTATGCATCCCAGAGAACACAATCCATGTATGAGCTCCATGCTTCTGTGGAATCAGGTGTCTGTGACCCTACTGCTCCAGCTGCTGAAGCTGGAAACCAGCCACCATGGTGGGGGAAAGAACCTACTGTTAAAGGCCCTCATGTTCCATCTCTGCAGGTTATATGGAGTTAGCACATGCTTTGTCTGGGTTACACAAAAGAATCAGCAGAGAGGTCTAGTTAGAAAAAAACATTAAGGAATGTTCTAAATATAGAGGAAGATGGGAAGTTTCTATGATTCTATGAAAGATTCTGTGATCAAATAAAGAGAAAACTAGACACCTCTGTCACAGGTAGGGCCCACAGGTAAAAACTGCGAGTGTCCCTACAGAACTGGCAGCAAAAGCTGCAATAAAACATCGCTCTGGACCATAAGGATCTCTCTGGCTGTGGGCACCCTCCAGACCCTGGCAAGCACTGTGAGCATTAAAACTCCTCACAGATTTTTTTAATTTTTTTTTTATTTTTTTGAACAGAACTTGCTATTTATTCCAGTGGAAACTCCCTGCAAAGAAAACAGTTCTGCTCAGCTACTGTTTGTCTTGGATGATTTGCTTGAGAATTTCAAACTGGCATTTTGAATAATGTTTACAGTTTTCCCCTCTCATTTTCCATTCTTTCACGCCAACCCCATGCTAATATGATATTCTATTCTTTGTTCTGTTGCATTTAAAAAAGTCACTACGGGCCGCTGCCGTTCAGCACAGATTGAGCATCTCTTTCCCACCAGCATCCTCCCTACTCGGCTAGACTGAGTGCCACGACGCAGTACCAGAAGGACAGCTTTGCCCGCCACCGTGACCCGACAGGAAAGCCAAGTAACGCGCACTTGACAGGTCTCCTGGAGTGACAGCGGGTTGCAGGAGCGCCGCGATTCTAACACCGCTCTGGAAAAGCCACTCCGTGAACACGCCTCGAGCAAAGGGAGCTCTGGGAACCCCTTGCCGCGGAGATCTCCAGGTCTGCCCTTTCTGACCCACCCCAAAGCCAAGCTGGTTCTCC
>JANRGW010033416.1:0-10945 GCA_024733675.1 Psilopsiagon aymara
GCCAGGTTGGACACAGGGGCTTGGAGCACCCTGCTCCAGTGGAAGGTGTCCCTGCCTGTGGCAGGGGTTGGAGCTGGAGGAGCTAAAGCTAAAAGGTTAAAGGTGCCTTTAACCCAAACCACTTTATGATTCCTCTAAATAAATCGCATGCAATGGTGTAAGATCCTCCAGCTCCACAACTCATTAAATGGTCATGTCACAGTAAGCAACATCACAAAATCACGTTACTGCTCCATTAATGCAGGGGGAAAAGGGTTGTACATAGTTATTAACTTGACAAGTCTTTTGAAGGTCTGGCAATGTCAAAGTTATCTGGAAATAACCTGGAACCTTCACAGGAGACTCCTCAATTACCTTACTTATTACACTTATGTGAGACCTTTACATTTTGCAGCAAAGTCCCCATCACTGAAAGGTTATAGTACTGAGACTAGAAAAGCCACTGGACTACTCCAGTTTATGCAAACCCAGCGTAGCATTCGTAGCAGGTCTGGGAAAAGCAAGGCTAAATCTCTTCAAATGGAAGAAGCTCTGTCATAAATCCAACTCTATATTCCACTAGGAATAAGCTTGATAAATTGTCATGGTTTTGACAAAAATGCCATTAAAACCATTCTGCTGCAACAAACTGCTCACATGCAAAGACTAATTTATCAGACCACCATGACATGACACGCTACACTTGCAAAGACCCTACAGCTAATATCCTGCCAACTACCGGAACAAAAGGAAACATACACAAGAACACATCACAAAGCACTCGGTATCAAAGGCACACTTACGAGTTAGAAATTAGGATGCCTGATATTATTTCAAGTGTCTCAAATACCCCGTGTTATTTTTTATCTGAACAGCAGGATACGAATCCATCCATGGATTATTTAAAAGGCAAATAAATGCACGGTAGCATTGTAAGGAAACTACATACAAAGCCCACAGAAGCAGCTCTTTAGCTATGCAAGAAACAGCTAATGGCCTGTTTTTTCAAGAATTTAGGCAATGTCCAATTCAGAAGGAGGTCACTCTATATTAAGCACATACCAGAATTTGCTTTACAGAAGGCTAAATACTGAACAAAGATATTGGGCACTGGGCAGGCAGTACCTGGGACAGCCAGAGGCCGCAGAGCTCCTTACCCCAACCTCTATTCCTCACTGGTCACTTCTTCCACTCCAACCTAGAAATAAAGCTCCCCTACACCAAAAACTGCTTTGAGGAGTGGGAGGAAAGGGTGTCCCAGTTGTCTGACATTTCCAAACAACAGCAGAGATGCACAGTGGTTTCAGTGGGGAACATCCACAAAACATCAATCTTAAAGCCTTCGGGCTAGATGCCTTCCTGTTGAGGACACTGCAGCTTCTCTCCAGGGCCCTGGCAGTCAGCCCAGCAGCACGCTCCGCCTGCAGAGCCTGCTTTCCTGCAGCCACCGAAGCTGAAGTCAAACACAGAACATCAGGCACGCTTGGACATGAGCACCAGATCCAGAAGTGCTGCATCTCCCCATATGCACTGATGGCATTTTACTTTCCATATCAGACACAAGACCACGCTTAGCTTACTGCAGGCAGCAAAACAAACATTTGCTTTGGAGAATCATGTCCAAACTTGACTTGGCAGGTGCTACTTTTCTGTACAAGAAGAGAGTGCAGACACCCAAATGGCCATTGTGAAGGATGCCATACACATACAACAAGCACACCATGCTGATGTTTACAGATCCACCTCTCCAGTGGCCATTTCTGAACCAGAAGATCTTAACCATGATCTGCCCTCCTCTGACAAGAGATTTTCCCACTAAAACACAAGCAGGTTCACTAACTTTAAGACTGATGCAAAATTGCGCTCGGTTTGTCCACCAGGCTCAGGTTTAACACCTCTGGAGATAAACCGTCCAGATGATAGGTAACAGAGCATCCCTACAGCTCTGCTGCAGTATTTACTCTTCACAAATAATTACCTATTCCTGCCACCTTATTTATAAAATATCCTTTCAACTATGTGTGTTTTGATGGCAACCAGGGACCAACTGAGATCCCAACTATCCTGCCTCACTGTGCAAGATGGTGTCATTGTGACGGGCAATGCAGACCAGCTATAACCCTGATACCATCACTGGGTCAATATTACCCAATTTATCTGTCCTTTACCATCATCCACCTAAAATAAAGTAGCTGATCAGGATTTAACATGATGTGTGCTCTATATTAGATGTTTTATGCTGTTTACCTTTTGTTCTCAAAATGGCACGGAGGTAGCAAAGTAGGGGACAGCTTTAGTTTGCTACTACTAAAATCCATTCCTCACCTTTATGCAGCCTCATGTGGCTCACATGAAAGAAAGCTTTCTGGCAGTCACTGGAAAATCCTATACTCTGACTTCCTTACAGAAGAACAACACACAGCTTTCATTCTAGCCATCTCTGCTGTGAGGAAATTAAAGTGTATACAAACTATTTACCAGCTTTCCCTCCTTGTATCGTTTTTGTTAGCCCTGAACAATTCACATAAGCGTACTGTTGCGAGTATTGAGCATTCTTCCATGTAAGAAACCATCGCTACCCGACCTTAAACATTTTACTATGATACTGCATCAGTTGAAAGAACAGCCATTCCTCCCCTCCACCAAGCCAGACAAACGGTATACTTTTCCCTTCCGTGATGTTCATATTGAGCTTCTGCCATGTTCTTACATCAATTTCACTGCAGTAGAAAGAACTCTAAATAGGCCAATTATCATCAATCCCATAAAGACCCCTTTCCAGAGGATCAATAAGGAACACTCAGACCAGCCCACAGAGGCAGCTGCAGAACCTGAATATTCACGTGGTGATAGCTTTGGCATTTACAAGAGGAACTCACACATTTCTCCTGAGCTGAATCCGTACCTCCTGCACTACTCCCCTTTTGTAGCTGGTAGAAAGGCATTACTTGAGCCAATCTCCTTAGGGCATTAACACACACTGCTATAGCAGGGCAGCTGCCATCCGTCCTGCTCCGTCCTCCAAAGCAACAACAACTCCAGTCTTAACTAGACGGATACGAGTGACAAGAGACAGATGGCAAAAGTGTTCTTACCATGCGCTTCTTACTGCAGGAGACAGTGCAGCAGACTTCTGCAGCAGTGTAAGAAAAGAGCTTGACTTAGACTGTTGCTGGAAGCCAAGGGATACTTCTGTATCTCAACAGATTATAAGTTCCCTTGTCCTTTGTTGAGCTTTCAAATCCAGCAGCAGTGGCATAGCTGAACCAAGACTGCCCATCACTCCTTGTCCATCCACAGACTGCACTGTAGGGCGGTAAGGCAATGATTTCTCTGTTCATCCCCCTGTGGTATATCCGTAAGGAATGATAGAAAAATTTAATTGGCCATTTTTCATCACATACACGCTGTGAAGTTTCCCCCTGACAACAGAGTCTATCAGTGCCACAGGTATTTCTGTCATTAACTAAAGAAACAGAAGATGAGGATCAAAAGGAAAATTGAGGAACAAAAGGGAAATAAACCCTGGTGCTGGAAATGATTCAAGTGTTAAAAAATGGAGTCTGATTTAGAAAGAGCACAGGCTGCACAAGTAACAGCCGTGTTAGCTCACTTGTGTGACAGTATCTGGCAAGGAAGAAATGAAGCTTCTAAGTCCTGTTTATTCTAAATCCCAAGACTTGATCTAGTTGTAAGACCAACAAGGAGAAAGTGATTTTAAGTGCTGACCTATACTTCCAAAATTAGTTTTGTTAAATGCATTTACCACTAGTGAATGCCATTCTGGTGACACAAAAGCCAAAACAAGGCTCTAGAAAAGATGAGTGCTCCTCACAGTATCCACGACCCTCCATAACAAGATTTCTTCATGTCTGGTAGGTATTAATGCTGTTCATAATTACTAGGGACTTTTTTATGGTCTTTTTTTCTATGTTTCTACAGCATTAACAGTACCGAAGTCCCCAGCTTCACAGTCCCTCGGTGAAACAAAGCACAAGTACTGCTGCAAATCCCAACAGAATTGCCCATAGCCTGGACAATAACAGCTAATGTTTAAGTGTCCATACACTTACACAGAAGCAGTATATGCAGAGTTCTAGTAAATCTAAGTAGAATATTGCATTCCTGATCTTAAGCATCAGAATAGATAGTATGCACAAATATGCATTTTCTAATGCACAAGCTGTGTACAAAACCAGTATTTTCTCCTTAAATCAGCCTTTCATTCTTCACAGACATTTAAGCCTTTTCTGCTACGGGGGTGTTTCTTCCTGAATACTGCACAGCTCTTGAGCTTTTTATCCGTCAGATGCGTTCACAGAAACTCAGAGCTAAGGAGCAGAAAGGGGAATACAAAGAGCAAAAAGAGCACCATAAAGTTACCTAATTTGGCATACACATTCAGTTCAAACCATCAGCTGCTGGATGCTGTTACAAGCTGTCAAACACTTCCTCTGACATACGGCATCGTAACGGTCAACTCAGTGCGTGTGCCAGCAGTGCCTTGCTCATTTACAGAAATCTGCCTAAAACCTGGGACATTTGGGTTCACAGAATTGTTACTAATTTAAGAGGTCCCCAATGAGTGCCTAAAATTGACTAATTCTTTTAATTCCTAATGCAGTCGTAAGAGGAGAGCTATTTTTCCATGTGCTCAGATATTTATACAGCCTTATTTCTGGTGTGGTATGCTGGTGGAGGATTGATATTCAACCTATGGCAGAGGAAAAGGAAAATACGCTACATCATGCATTCTCAGTAAGCCAACTATGGCTCTGGGTGCCATGCTTCATATATTTAGACTCAGGCAGAAGCAACTTTATCTGAATAAGCTGCAGCTAAAAAATCATCTAAGCCTCATTAACAAAGTCTAATCTTCAGAAAGAGTACTTGAATTCTTCTGTTTTAAGGAAAGTGCTTTGATTTTGGTTGGAATTTAGCTTAGAATGAACCCATTCTGTGTTGCCCTTGTCACATTTATCTCAGCAAGACTTACAGGACAGCACAGTGAGCTTCTACACCAATATCTGAATAAAACCAGAGAACCCAGAAAGAAAAAAAATCACTTTCAATAGCAGGGAAATCCTGAATAGTAAGCCACTGACATGGGGACTTTCAGAAGAGTAAAGGAACAAACAAGAATATCCAGGGATTTAACTACAAAACACATTTCAGAGATTATGAGCTGCCTCTTTCAGGAAAATACCAGCTCTTTTTTAAGCAATTGCTGCCTCACCCTCTGCAATCTCCTTCCTTTTCAGGCAAAAATCCAACAGTTTGGAAACTGCTTCTGTACTAAACAATAAGGGATCCACCTCACTTTCATATTTAACCCTCATCTGCAACCCAGGAGACTGGACATTTCACAGCATCTATACTGCACTGTAGACACATACCACCAGTTCGGCAATCTGCTTTCTATTATGGACTAAGCTATGTACAGATGGAGCTCATTAAAATAAGCAGTGTGGCAAAAAGCAAACCATTCACATGATAACAGAGGGCTGCAGCTGTTGGCCAACTCGGCCACCTCCAAATAACTCGTAACTACAGCATGTAACACAACCCTTCATCAGTTGTCCACCTCCCTGCAAGGGAATGACTGCAGGAAACACTCTCACACTTCCCATCCAACAAGGGAAAGGGTAAGGAGAGGAGATCAGGTTTAAGATGACCAAGTAACTTATCCTTCAAGACTTCAAAAATCCAAGCAGAGACTGGAGATATTAGCATTGACCAGTCCTGGTATGAAAATTCTTTCATGGGGGACTCTTTGCTTCTTCCTCTATAGAGATAACCAAGTAACACATCCACACTACAGGAAAGGGGAAAAAAGGTATTTGAAAGTTGAATTTAATATTAGAAACTGACTTCCAGTCCCACCCCATGGACAATGAGGAGGCTTGGCAAAGATGAGGAATCTTCAAGCTCCTTCTTTTTGTCAAGCATACAGCCTTCACAATCATGAAAGGTAAATGCTGCTCTCAACTCACTGCCATTAGAAGTTCAGAGAAGCCAGACACAATCACAAAAAGCAGCTTTAAGGACTCAGACACACCAGGACACTACAGAGCTACAGTTTTACAAGAGATGAAGAGAGTTTATGTGACATCTTGGTTTACTCTCAAAAATCCAACACTATTTACATGAGCACACACCCATAGCATATCTACTCTAAGGAAATTATTTGACACAATGATCAACTTTAATGCACAAGGTATGCAAACAGTATTCTTTCTTCAAACTACAAGTATCAATAAAATCTTTGCCAGAAAGCTGCCTCTTTCTCTATGAGGTCTTGTTTTTAACTCAGCTCCCTTAGGGCCAATTAGTCCTCACCAACACAGCAACTTCAGCTTTACTTCCCCAACATGTAATTTCCTTTAATTGTATTTGGAGGATATTTATAAGGCTAATTAACATTCATTAGAAGAATCATGTCTTTAGCAGAAATTACCAGTACAAATCAAAGCTCTGAGTCATGTTTCTGAGGTTTTCTGTGGTTTCTTGTTTGGGTTTGGGTTGGTTTGGTTTTTAAAGAATCAATTTGATAATCTAATCACACTGAGTTGCTCGGGGCAATGGAAGTACTTCACTCAATACACTGAAATAAGCTATAGCATCCACATCCATGTCTGTATCTTCCCTCTGTTCCAGCAAATCTCAAGACTCACTTGGAAATAAGATATGGACTTTTGAGAAAGTGTCAGAAAAAAACTGACACTCCTCTGAAGCTTTTGTATAAAATCATCTTACCTCCACATGTATTTGAACCTCAACTGACATTGTCTACCAATTAGAAAATCCAGGTTCTAGCGGTACGCAAGTGAATTTCAGCCAATTTCAAGTTAATTTTAGATGATTTCAAGTGAAATGTGAAAGAGAACCCCTGAAAGCATCAGGGATCTACAGGACACCCTGAAAGCATCAGGGACTTACAGGGAGACTGTTGCTATGGGATGCTCCCACCTTCGAGGAAGAGGAGGAACAGGAGGACTTGCAGCTGCAGAGGAGGGAGGCCACAGGGAGATCTCCAACAGTTAGTACATAGGCTGATTGTTGTAGTTATGCACAGATTTACTGTCCTGCAGGCTTCACTCTCACAAACCACATCTGCAAAGTACTACCAGGTTTTACCATATGATATTAGTACTGCACCTCCAAAGTGGGGAAGCATCTTCAGAGACTCCTGCATTAACCCTTAAAAGCATCCCAACAGCAACTAACACAGCAAGTCCCTCTTTGAGGTGTGTGTGGTTTTGTAGCTCTCAGCTGTTATTTTCAGATGCCTTTTTTGACAAAGGTCTAGCTTTGGATAGCAAGTGGTTGCAACATGATCTTATAAAAGAAATCAGCTACGCTGTCTGCTTTCCTAGATGAGGAAATGAAAAACCTCACTGCAATCACAGTTCAAAGCTCTAATCATGTTTTTCATTGTTATTCAGTCTTTTGACCATAAGTAGATGTATATGCAGAGATGTTATGCAATTTGTGGCCAGCATCTGAGCTGTGCTTGCCCCTCTCTGCTTGCATACACTTCACACAGAGCTTTGCTGCTCTGAGAGCAGGAGGAACGGATAAAGCTGATAGTTCTGCTCCTGAACTTCAACCGGGATGCTTTTCCACAAGTAACATAAATACAACATCCACTGCACTAGGTAGCTTGTACTCACAGTAAGTAGGTCCAGAGCAATATTTGCTGACCTCAGGCTGTGGGTTATGAAGTGCAACTCCATCTGATGTAATCACTTGATTTCAAATGCTAAAGGTCAACACTAGATTGAAACCATCATGACAAGGAAATCAGTGAAGGACCAGCTGCATCAGGGTTAGCCTTGCAGTCAATTAATCTCATTAATAGTCCTTCAATTGTGGCTTTCTATCTTGTCACATCCAAGCAGGAAGAGACAGGTCTCCTACAAAGAAAAGGGCCTCTCTCATAATGCTTCCACTAACGTCCAAGATGCTGAACCCCAAAGAGCTGTTACGGATCTCTAATCTGCTTCAGAATGGAACTGCAGGGGAGCTCTGCCCCCTGCCCGTGACCTGAACTGGACAGACTGGGCTGGTTCACATTTTGGCCTTCTTCATCCTGAATAACCAGTCAGCACATTTCCCTCACCGAGGTGAAATAGAACCTGCAAAGGAAAAATCGAGCCAGAACCACAACCAAAACCAACCTACCACAAACCAAACCATTTCCCTGCATTCAGAGATACACAGAAATGTTTGCAGGGTTTTTCCCCTCTTTTAAGGGGTTAACTTCTTAATTTGATTCCAAGCATGAGTCAGTAGCAAGGAAGGGAAAAAGACAGAACGTTAGGGCAGGAAGCTCATTCCTATGACACCCTACTTAGCTGAACCACAGGCACAGCCCAGAGCCCTGCCAGAGCTGGCACTGCTTCACTCCACAAACAGGAAACAGGCCAAGGTGAGGGAAGTGACTGCTTGGGGACTTAAGAAACAGGGGATAAAGATGTACCATACCAGGTTTTGCTCTCACATACCTATGCTAGTAAGGCAGGACTTAAGCATCATTTCCCTCTCCCCATCATTCACAGAAGGGTAACTCCCTTACTGGGACACTGGACAGGTCCCTTCCCTAATGATGGCACAGCTTCCAAGGAAGTGTTAAAATCCGTGCCAGCACTTGGCTTTCAAAGATATTTTAAGGTGTAAGACACCTCCCTCCTTTTCTCTCTTCTGCTTTTTGCACAATTGACTTTTCCTTTTCCTTCCTCAGAATAGGTGCTGCAGCTGTAAAACATGGCATTTGACATCCCCAGCAGTATAGATTTTCCCATGGTACTACGCCAGGGTCACTTTGGTTTTGGTTTGAGTAAATGTCCGAATGAGGAATGTTCACTCTCCATTTCCATTTCAGCCATAACTCTTTCCCTGGAACTTTGAACAATGCTATGGTCAAAAAAGCCACCAGACAACAGAATAAAACAGGCTCTTGTTTTCTGCACTTCATTTAAACATAACCAAAAATAAGACTAAAACTTTCTGACTTGATGAGCTTAGAATATTTCATAATGAAGACAGCTGACGAGAGAATGAAGCCATGAAAATGAGGAAGAAGCAGCCCAGAACATTATCTTCTAAAAGCAGAAACATTAAAAACCATTCAAGCCAAACAAACCCAGAGAACTTTGACATCTGACTACTGGAGCATTTGACGGCTTTACCATAATTTTCAGTCCTGCCCTTGAACTAGCACATTTCTAAAACAAGCACTGCTTGACAAGCTAGTTCTAGGAAGCTGTAGGTCTGTCCAGGTTTTTTGTCTTGGGTTTCATTCTTATGTAGCATCATCTCACAGGATAAGCAACCACAGGGCGAGGAGATAAATCAATACAGTGAAGCTTGATTGCTGTGTTCAGACTCAGCTCTCCGTCTGAAGTGCTTTTAAAAGACCTTTATGGTGAAAATGAGCTATTTTTTTTAACAGGAACAAATGTGTTGCAGTGAGCATTGCACTGAGCACTGCCAGCCTACAACGTGCCACAGGGCTCTGGCTTCCGTAAAACATGAGATAGAAATAAGGAGACTTTGAAGCCAACATCTACCTTGACAGGATTGCAGTGTGGCACGCCGGGACTGGCACAGTTCGGATCCTGAATAACTGCCTGCGAGAACCAAGGAACCTCAGTGTCTCATTAATGAAACAACACTCAGGAGTACAAATCATGCCTAAATAATTACTCCTGCTCTTCAGAGATAAGAAAACTTAGAATTCAGCAGAATTAAGAGCAGCAGTTGATGAGTAAGAACACAGAGTTGGCCAAGAGTCACTGCTTTAGGGAATGAAACTATTTATTGCTGATTCCTCCCTGGCAAAGGGTTCTCACACACTATAGAACCGGGTCTGCTTTAAAACTATTGTGCAAGGAAAATTATTTCAAATTAATAATGTGAAACATTCAGACCAAAAATTCTAACAGAAGACTGTCCACAAGACCCTTTATGTTGTATATAAGCAAACCCCACCTTGGTGCTTCCCTGTACAAGGTCACACTTTGGGAAAAACTCACTGCAATGCTACAGAACTGGAAAGTAAATCCATTTATACAACTTTCCTGGTTTGGCAGCATTAGGATTAACATTCTATCTCATTGCAGCAGCCTGCCTGCAGTCCTGTTGCAGAACTGAAGCCAAAGCAATCTGAAGATAGTCCGACAATAAACAAATAAATCACCTAACTACTGTATTAGCCATTTCTATTTGGAAGGAAATAATTCAACATATGATATTAAATATCCAAATTTGCCACACCATACTTTCCCTCTTTTCCCCAGCATTCAGCAAGTAGCAAACCCAGCCAGTCCAAAAACTTACTGTGTCTCAGTTGGAAATCTGTCAAGCTTAGCATGTTAAAGACAGTACAAGAAACGTGTGTTTCTGCATATAAACTGGTTGTGTGGTGCTCAGTATGTTCAAATAAAATGGCCTGCCTGACACTGAATACAAATTCTCCTGGGTAAGGAAAAGGGAAGTCTCCTTTTGGAGTTACTTTCAAATGACCAAAGCACTCCATAGTGCTCTCAGGGAACAAGAATTCTTCTAGCACAGAAATCAAAGGGTTTTCCAGTCTCTGGAAAGACCAGTCACACCTAACACCTACACTTGATTACTTAATTACTTTAAGCTAGTAAAAGCCTTTCTTAAAGCATGGCAATCAAAGCACTACAAATAAAGATTTGAGCACAGAAGTACATGAGATACTTCTGGAGTTATGAGTTAACACTACACAGAGGGTTACCTGCCTACTAACTTAGGCTGCAGCATCAGATCTGGTCACAGAATCATGGCATGTTTTGGAAGGGACCTTAAAGCTCATCTAGTTCCAACCTGTGCCATGGGCAAGGACACCTTCCACTGGAGCAGTCGCTCCAAGCCCCTGTGTCCAACCTGGCCTTGAACACTGCCAGGGATGGGGCAGCCACAGCTTCTCTGGGCACCC
>JANRGW010033416.1:11045-27621 GCA_024733675.1 Psilopsiagon aymara
GGGGGGGGTTGAGGGGAAAGAGATGGGTTTGGGGGGCTCCCCCCCCTCTTCCCGCCCTCAGCGCCTGAGGGGAGGTAATCACCCAGGCAATGATTCTTTAATGTATATATCTATATTTCCTTTTAAAAGGCGATTTTCGTAGCCCCTGGGGGAGTGGGAGCCGGCAGCAGACCCGCAGCTCCTGACCCCGCTCTTCCCAATGCGATTTTCAATCAGAAATCGCCTGTTGCTCCATAGGTTCTTTCCACTGACAGGATTTTTCCTAATTATGTGCTTGGTCGCTGCATAAACCATCAAAACCACGTAAATCATGGGGGTTGGGGTGCGTGTTTTTTTGAAGTATTGTTATTTTTACCACGCGTTGTTATGTAGATGCCATAATTGCATTCCCGGTTGATGCTCGCTTGCCTCCTGCTGCGACAGGAGGCAAAAGGTCAGCAACCAGGTAGGGACCGGCTTCTGGGCAGGACTTTATTGCCTGGATCTGCGGTGAAATGAGGTGGGGAAGGGAAAACAAGGCGGTTCCACAGAGCTCTGGGGCTTTCGAGGGCTTTGGGCTCTTCAAACCCTGCCTTTCAAACAGCCAAACTTGGGCAATATTGTGCGAAAGGGGAACCAGATGTTGGGAGAGGTATAACGTGAACCAGATTGCTTCAAGGAGAGCAAGTCGCTTCTGAGTCTTAAAACATGCATTTATCTGTCGGGTATAACCAGTTTCTGAGTTAAAGTTGGGTCTGGGCTTGAGTAATGCCTCTTAAACCAACACTGTCAGTGCCAGGTACTGAGTCGCTATTGAGAGTTATCAGCAGCGCTGCTTTGGTTGCAGAGAGCCGGTTGGATATGGGAATGGGCTGTAATCTCCTCCCAGCGTGTCAAACCCGGGGCTGGTTGTTCACTTTGAGTACTGAGAACAGAGCCTGTGCTTTCAGCAGGCTGCTTGCACATGAATCTTAAGTCAGGTGATGATTATGGCAGGAGCTGGTGACTAAAATCGCTTTTTGCTTATTTGGCTGCTTAGGAAAAGTTTGGCTGCGCGTGGTTGGTTGCTTTGTCACCGTGTTTAGTGGTGTGGGGCAGGCACGTAGGACATTGCTCTCTAGTAAGTGATCCTTAAAACCCACTAATTATTACCCAGCACGAGGGGAAAGGTTGGAGCTGCTGCTGAATGGGCATTGCTCAAAAGCAGATCCTGGTTTTTCTTTCCAGCGAGGTGCAGTCCTTTCACAATCAAGGAGTTAATCTGCACATGAAGAAATTCCACCAGTGGGAAGCGTTGCCTTCAAATGTAGCTTTTTGTGTGCATGATATATTTATATTCACTTCTAATAAAGAGCCTTCTGGAAAAAAAGAAATCATTCCAAATGGAAACAGTGCTGTTGGACTCTCTAGGCTTTTAATCAGTGCTTAACACCCCCAGTTTGTTACAGGAACCTTGCAGGCTTCATTCTAATCTGGGCTCCTGTAAGTAAGACACAGTGGAGACAGGGCAATCATTGTTTCAAATAAAAACTCCAGCCTGAGCCAAAGTTATCCATAGCATGAACCGCTCTGAGGCTCAGCTTACACCCAGGCTGACGGTAAGGGGAGTCCATGACCTCAACCTGAAATGCAGATCGCATTGAAGGTGAAGTTTCTAAGGAGAGGTGTTTTTTTTTCCTCCCTTGGATCAAACAAGAAGGAAAAGAAGAAGAAACAGATGCTAGATTTTGGCAGTCAAGCCGTTCGTGTCTGAGCGCTCACAGAACAGAAAGTGGGATTTGCTTAAGAGAGGGGAAATGGCCTTTTGCTAAGTGAGTTTATAGCGTACACAAGTCTTTCTGTTGGCCAGACACCCCAGGGAGGCACATTGCATGTACAGAAATCCCTCTGGTTATGATAGATCTGTGTGAAATTCCTCCCTCCTCAAGGCAGAGGAGGACTCCTCGGAGCACTGCTCCCTCCTGTAATAGTGGAGCAGTGTTTTCCCATCAATCCCATCTTTGCACATCTCGCTATGTATCAACTGCTCAGAAATGTGGTGATTTGTAATCCCAGGGAGCCCTTTTGTCCCTAAGAGGAAGGCAGGAATGCCTCCAGCCAGACCTTGTGCATATGCATGTGTCACTTCAGCCCAGCGCAGATGTGTGGGGAAGGCATTCACACGTCCCTCCGCACAGATAGTGTGACATGGCAGCTCCAATCTGGCAAGGCTGCAGGGTTGACCCCTTTACAAGCGAGCTGTGAAAGGCCGTACAAGCATCCTAAAGCCCTGAGATTTCTTGCTATTCATTTTCAGTGCCACATTTTTTCTTTGCCTTGCTATTTATATCCCTGGCCTTGACAGAGCTGTGTGTGGCTTATGTCTGTGTATTTTCTGCTTACATTCCTGCTGTGTCTTAAGCCTCTCTTGGCTTGTATCCCTTTATTCTAGCACACCGATATGTTGTTTTCCAGAAGTAAATCACCTTTCATTTTCCTCCACTCTGAAACGTCTGCAATTCATTAGTTTCTTTGTTTTCTTTTGAGCCAGGCCTGACTTTCCAGCCTTCTGTGTAATCCTTTTCCTTGACTGACTCTGTCTGGAGCCTCGCGGTTGGCAAAGAAAAGCAGGACTGCAGTTCCCAGTGCTCTACCTAAACTCAGCTCAAGGTTGAGGACTCTCTCTTAAAGCTTTCCACAGTACCCTCATAGTTCTGAGGGCTTTAAGCACAGCTTTGAACACACTTTATGCTGTGCCAAGAGGTCTTTCTGTCCTGCATCACTCATAAACTGTTTCTTTTCATGTTTCCCCCACCCCTGCAACTTTGAAGGCTTAAATCAGTGTGAGCTCAGCTCCTCTATTGCCTAACGCTGCGTGTAGGCAGACAGAGCGACTGCCGCTCCTCGGGTCATGTTGCTGAAATCAGATCTTACTTACAGAGCTTCTCTGCTTCCTCAGTCTCCTGACTGGAATCCAGCTCTGTGTGTTAAACCCTTATTTTGGTTTCCAGCAGTTGTCGCTTCACACAGAAGCAAAGAGTTTGAGGCACCGAACAGGAGTGGAGATGGAGAGACAGCAGAGAGCTCGTCCTAAGCTGTCGTCTCAGTCTTTGCCTTTGGAAATGTGAGAGGAGGTACTCAAATGTGATTAACCAGAAATGCTTAACAGTGAAACTTCTACTGAAAGGAACTCAAAAAAGCGTCTGTTTCCATCAACTCAAATGAATTTCACGCAAAGAAATTGCTTGTGGTCATGAGTCACATCCAGCCATCTGCCAGATACTGAAGGGCACCAGGGCACCTTGTCCAGCCTTTTCCCTATCCTTAAGCTCTGAGTCCATCTTTCCCTGGCTTCCCACTGTGCACACCTTTCCTGTACAGTCCTTCCAACACACTGATATGAAATGCATATAGTTGGCAGTATAGGTTTCAAACGTGATGTAAGCTCAAGCAGCAGGAGGTTTCCATGGGGCGTTTCCTCTTTCTTGGCAGCGTTTTGGTCAGCACAGAACTGAAAACGCTCCGGGTTCCCGGCAGGGATTAGTGGTGTAGAAAAGCAGAAGCTCTGTCTTTCAAATCTAAATAAGTATAAGAAAAATGGTGATGACTTGTGGGAGGTGAAGGGAGAGCCAGGAGGGGAGAAGCAGCTTTGGAAACGGAGTGGTTTAAACTCTATCCGCTTCATGTGTTCGCGTCCCTCGCAGGAATGTTCAGCATGTGGCCATTTGCTGTTTGTTACAATAGCTTCTGGGCTCCGACTGCTCCTTTTCTCTCCAAAATCAGATGGAAAAACACATTCTTTCTACAAAGGAAGACATGATAAAATGGAGAAGCTCATCACAGCTCCATCTTTAGCTGACAGGCGCTTGCCTTGTGGACAAAAAATGCTTCAGTCTATTTATGTTCAGACCATAACAGTCCCTATTCGAGCCCTATTTTGACTTCTGACTGATGTATGTGTTATCTTGTCTCTTTTACTGAGCAAAGTGTCTGCAGTTTAATTGCAACCTTCCATTTCAGGCAAATATTTACAGCCCCTGCTTTCCTTGCAAGATGAATGGATACTTCAAACCACTCTCTTACTGTGTTTCCCACTCCTTAAGTGGGTTCATGCTTTTTAAACCTCCCTGGGCAGCTTGAGAAATTCAGTGGGAGTCACAGGCAGTACAATTTGTTCTCTGCTTTATTTACAGGAGCCAAGCAACAAGAGAGTTCGGCCTTTAGCACGGGTCACATCCCTGGCAAACTTGATCTCCCCTGTAAGAAATGGTGCAGTTCGGCGCTTCGGGCAGACCATACAGGTAAAAAACAAAGCTTTCTAGTCATAGAATCCTAGCCTGGTTTGTGTTGGAAGGGACCTTAAAGCTCAGCCACTTCCACCCTCCTGCAACAGGCAGGGACACCTTCCACTGGAGCAGGTCGCTCCAAGCCCCTGTGTCCAACCTGGCCTTGAACACTGCCAGGGATGGGGCAGCCACAGCTTCTCTGGGCACCCTGTGCCAGCGCCTCAGCACTGCCAGATGCTGCTTTGCTCTGCACCAGCATCAGATCTGTTCCTCTGTGGCCCTGGCTTCCCCCACCAACACCACCACCCCACCCACATATTTCTTTTTTAGGGTTTTTAAACATACTACAAATGCTGGAGAGGGACCTTCATCAGGGGCTGTGCACTAGGACAAGGGGTGATGGGTTTAAACTTAAACAGGAGAAGTCCAGGTCAGATATAAGGCAGTTCTTCCCCGTGAGGGTGCTGAGGCACTGGCACAGGGTGCCCAGGGAAGTGCTGAATGCTCCATGCCTGGCAGTGTTCGAGGCCAGGCTGGGCATAGCTCTGGGTGACATGGTCTGATGCGAGGCATCCCTGCCCGCAGCAAGGGTTTGGAAGTGGATGAGCTTTAAGGTCCTTTTCAACCCAAACCATCCCGTGATTCTATGGAAGACAGAACAGATTTTTATGTGTAACCCTAAATTTAAAACTAGAGATGACCTTTAGTGCACCTTTCCATGGCTGGAATGTTCTCATCCACAAGCAGATGTAATTAAATCTAGCTCTTCAGACTGATTCGAGATAATAAAGCAATCTGGTAATAAACAGTTTTATTACATTTACAATATGATTTTTTTTGGATGCAGTGTAATTGTTCTAACTTCTAAGGCAATGGTTTTCATTACCTCAACTACACTGACTTTTAAAAGAAGGACACAGAGTCATTGCAAGTACTGGAGAAGATCAGAGGTCTAGTAGATAAACTGTACAAAGGACCCTGCAAGAGACATCATCAGAGAAGCATCTTTACATATAAAACACATATACACACTCTTACCATGTCTATGTCCAGAGAACAACCTTAAAAAAGCCTGGTGAGATAGCCATTCTTGCTAGTACAGCTGGACGCTGCAGAACATGGATAAAGAGCTTCTACTGCATTTTGCTTTACTGGATTTTTCTGTCCTTGAAGCACAAATATCAAACTTCAAACGTTCAGGAGCAGCACCCAAACCACGTCTTGAGAGGAGCCAAATTCTACATTCAGTTTGCAGAAAGATCACCAGCAGGAAATTACACAGAGAAAACTTTCTAAACATTCATACTTCTCAAGCCATTGTAAGAGGCCTATAAAATATATATATATATTTATCTACACATATATACACCTTAGGCTCTCCTCCATATGTCACAATTACAATCAGCTAAAAAAATTGTACCCACAAGACACCCTCACCTGGCCAGCAGACAGGAATTATCCTCACGGGGTTGCTATCATTCCACAAGCTATGGGAAGAGCAATTCCTGGAGAGCACTAGGACATGTTAAGACAACTTGCCAAGAGGGAGACGGTGCTGAACAACCCAACAGCTCGGATTAAAGCTAAAAACCCAGCAATGTTTAAGAAAGGACTGGACAGCTTTTGTGTGGGGGTGGGACAGGATTACTGTATCCAAGCTGGGTCTGAGCTATAATGGATTACCCAGAGAATCTGTGTCCTAACCCTTACTAGCAGATGAGTTCAGTTTGAAAGATGCTACCAAGCTACACATACTTTGTGTAGCTGTACAACAAAAGGGACCTTCACACAATGCCACTCCGGCATAAGGCAGAGCCAGCCCTTCCCTGGTCAGGTCCTTTCTTTGCTTGCTCTTTTTTTTTCCCCTAACAGCAATTCCCACCCACTTTATCTTCACTCTCACAGTCTATTTAACACTGAAATTGTGTCAGTTTAGTGTCAGGAACAGCTGTGTTCAGAAAACGGCAAGTGACAAGAAGTGGTGAGAGAATGGGATAAACCAGCAGACAAAGCTCAGTCTTTTAAAAATCACATTCTATTAGAGGAAATGACAATGAAAAGCCAACTCCCTGAGGGTTTCCTACCAGCTCCTGAGGCGCACCAAGCAACCCTAGAAGTATTAGACATAAGGTTTATATCCCTAATCATTATATGCAGAGGTCATATGCAAGATATTAGACTATTTTTTTGCATACTGTATTGATTTTATAGTAGGAAGACTGAAGGAGCAGAGCTGTTACGCCAGCAGCACAGGTAGCAGACCTCAGAGCACAAACTCCAGGTAATGCAGATCTATATTAAAAAGTTTGCTTCTGAATTAACAGGTTGACCCCCCCTGTAAGAGCATAGCTCACTACAAACCCATTGATCTTTATTTTATAATGCTAACTTGGTACATTGCTTAGACTGGTGGATTGGTTAGACAAGTTCTGCGTTACCAGCTGCCTTTCTGGTAGACTAAGAACTGTGAAGTCTGACAGCATATATTTATCCCATCAGTGATACAAAAGCATTTCATCAGCACGCAGATGAACTTTCTTAACTTGCTCTAGTTCACTAAATAATTATTTTTCCCCCCAGGGTAATTAGACAAGAATGCACAAATATTACAAAGAACACTGTGTAACCCTCTATAAATACAACACTGACATTCCCTAGATAGGCCAATATTATCCCTTGTATCCACACACAGGCACTCTATTTCCCAGAGCCCCTAGATTCCTCCAGAGTTCATGTAAAGGTTAGGTCGCATTACTGCTTCAATGTACTCATTTCACATGAAGGCAGATTTACATTTCATATTTAACAGACAATGGAATAGCATGACCTTTGGGTGTCACCAAAAAAACGTCCCAAAAGCCCACTTCAATTTTCAACAAATGTTGATGCAATGTATTTGTCAATGTAAATCCTCTTAGAGCTCAGCAATGCATTGAGCAAAGGGAGAAAATCAAGACTAACACACACACTCTTTGCAAGGGAGAAGGGACACCTTAAAGAAAACAGCTCCTGGGAAATGCCCCGCTGCACAGCAAAGCAACAGGGGTGGAGATCAATAGAACTTAAATTTCTTTTCCCAAACAGGCCAGTGTAAGAGGGAACGCAAAGTTATGTCATCTGCTCTCCTGGCAACTCAACTGAGTCAATTTCCAGTTTGCAATCAGAGAGAAACAAGAAACAGCCACAAAGATCACAAAACAAAACAAAGCCCAGTAGGCTGCTACCTTCAATAATCAGCAAAAGCAAATAGGGGTTATCGTTTCTGTGTGAAGGCTGGAGTGCACTGGCACCAGTATAAACAGCCATACCCAAAACACCCGAACCTAAGACAGTGTGTTTTATGAAGCTACAAGAGTCCAATAGGAGCCCAGAGCCCAAGGACTTTACTGCATGTGAAGCACATCAAGACCCTTCCCTTGCTCTCATGTCACCCTAGTATGTTAGCTGATAAACACTCCATAATTAGAAGACCCAAGTGGGGATGTCTGAAATGCATCTGCCCTGAGGGAACACGTTTAAAAACCTGACCCAGCTTTTAGCGTGCCAGATTCTCCTGTATTTAGTTTCTGTCTACTGGAAGAGGCTGGTAAAAGCAAACAAGAGAGGCGGACTCAACTAAACGTGGTTTTCAAACATGTGATTAGAGAAAGGATATATTGGGATGCAGGAAGTACTCAGAAGAGAAAGGCAAAGGAAAAAATTAATCAAATCAGCTACATACGAAAGGAAAGGTCACAAGATATCCAAGAGAAGAGATCGAGAGGAAAGAAACATCATTCCTTTACATTCTCTGTGAAGAGCTCTGCACTTAAGGCAACTGTGGCATTGAGAAAATGGTCTGCAAAGAGTCACCAGTGGGACCACTCAGGACAGAGGCACCATCATTTCATTTGCAGGCAATATTAAAACACAAGGCACCAACTAACCAGCTGAACCAGTAAACACACAAACTGCTTTTGTATTATGTGCTTCCAGTAAGCTTTTCCATACCATGAAAGATTGATTTAATCTGACATTAATTCCACTTAAAAACTCCAAGGTAGGAAAAACTCAACTCCGGGAGCCTATTTTTGAGGAAGCCAGAAGCAGTTTGATTGTTTCTTCAACAGAAGTTTGAATACAAATTGAATAACCCACTCTCATATAAACCTCCTGACAGCTAAAAGGAAAGAAAATTGTTGCTCTGAAACTGAAGTGTGATTATTGTATTTCTTCACACGCCAACGATAACACGGACTGCCCTACCCAATTACCAGGTATTAAAACCAGGAACCCAGCAGTGGTGATGCACCTGGAAATTTTTGTTTACCAAAGGCTCTGATTACTTGTACAACAACATACAATACAAAAATAAAACATCAGTGTTTTCTCAAAGAGCAAAGAGGCCCACAAAGCATTGAGAAACTAGAAGGTACCCAGTGATTTTCCAAGTATAGCATTGGGTTTAAGTTGCATCACACAAGAAACTCACATCCTGCACACAAAAGCAACATGCAGGAAGAGAAGAGCTGTGAAGAAGAGACATGATGAACTAGAGGCTTCCCCAGCACATCAGACTGGCACACAGCCGGGATTTGGCACGGCAAGATCACTTTCCCTGTTTGCTGCCTCCAGCTCAACTTTTAAATGCTGCGGCAGTATTTAGGTGGATAAAACCGCAGCCCATGCCAAGCTGCCAGCTCACAGGCTACAGGAACACAGGCAAAGCAGATGTGACTGAACAAATCCACCTCTTTACAGATCCTACCCAGTATACTTTACTGAAAGCATATTCACAAAGCAATCAACTTTCCAGTTCCAGGTCAGAAACTTTTAATGAGCAATTAGCTCAGACACTCATTTTTGTTGGTGCTGAACAGTATCGAAAGTACCTAAATTAGCAAAAATTCTTTCAATCTATTCAACAGAGCTTCCAAATCAGAACTAGTCACTCAAATTTTTGGACCAGAGTTGTGCCCTTTAGAACTAATTATAGCTAATACCCAAAACACCCATAACCAAACATTTTTCAAAGGATTTGAAGACAGCCTCACCCCCACCACCACCCCATTTCAGACTTCCGTGCCATAAAGTAGGACACACTGAACCAGAAATCCACTTACAGGAAAACACAAAACATCTTGGGGATGAAGGACAGGATCACAGGCTAGATGCTGAAAAGCGAGTCATATCCATCTTGGGGAGATGCTGCTCCATTTAACCAAGATACACGCCTCTCTGCCTGGTTTTTGTTTAGGCATACATCCATGCCTCAAAACAAGCAACCTTCAGTTTTGAAAGCTGTGTTAATCAGTTAGCTTGCGCCTTCCCCTCTCTCAACACCAAAAGCTCTTCGCTGGTTAAGCCATAGAACTGCTTCTAGCTCTGCTCATCAGGAAATACTTCCCAAGCCTTGCCTTTCACACTGCCTTCTGCCCTTCATGTTGGTTAGTTAATTTTGTTTAAAGGCAGAATTAGAAATCCATCCAAATACACACAGGAAGTGCCTTTGAGGCTGAGGTCTAACCAGCAACTACTCTAGATAAGGACAGTTGCCAAAGTAGTACAGTGGTCAAAGTTATGGCACATTCCCACCAGTGTGAAAGTATTGCTTCTGTGCTTTTCCCCAGCCTCTGAATATATGATTTCTATATCCTGTCACCTCCAAACAGCAGCAGTTTTTAAACAGCCTGACCAGAAGATCAACATTTTCATAACAGAAAATTCTGTCAAATGGTCATCAACCTCGCTGAAGTCATTTACACACTGTGAGCACCGCACAGCATCTAGATCAGCTCCCCCTAGACAATTAAAACCCTCAAATTCCTACCAGTGAAGTATGACCTTATTTAGTATTTATTATGCTACATCAAGCCTTAATGTCAACAGTTAAAGCATCTACAACCAAGCCTTTGAGTGCTGCCTTATTTCTTGGTACTTACCAGCAACACTGGTGGTTCTCCATCCTCACCATATCTAAATACCTGGCAAATGAGCTCCAGAGCACCAGACTACTCAATTTAAGAGATTACTCTCTGCAGTCGCCAGTTGCAGAGAGCAGCTCTCACCAGCAGTGATTTACCCTACAGCAGTTTACTTTTTAAGCGTTGAAAAAAACAAAACCAAAACTACAGGAAAGATGCCAGGCTGGAACCCAGTGATCACATTAAAATGAGTTGTGTTCACCTCAGTTCATCTCAAGTACTGATGGTATGAAAAATACATTCACCAGGAACTGGCCAGCTCTGACTTGCAAGACTGAAGACCAAGCCTACCCATGTCAATGCTTTTTAAATAGAGTTTTGCCCCCCTCCCTGTCTGCCTGGCCTACTTTCCTAAAGAGCCTGCAACCTTCCGTTCAGCACTCCAGTCAAAGGAGCCATCCCACCATGTTTCTGTGATGCCAATGATACCATATTCCTGTAGCCATGCCCACATCTCTGATGCCTCTTGTTTACTCCCACTCTGAGTCGAGCTCCAAATGAAGCCGACTCATTGGCTGTAGTGGCTGAAATAGCTCCGCATCGCTCTGAGCATTTATTATAGGTACTGGCAACTGACTGCGAGTGTTGGGACGGATCGGTGCCCCCCTTCCCCAACACATCTAGTTTAAAGCTGCTTTGACCAGCCTGGCAAGACTCCTACCAAAGCAGGTGTCTGCACATAAGCCCTTAAACGCTTTCCTCATCTTAACTGTGCAATAAAAGTCCAAAATCAGGTATTTTTCTACTACAGGCAAGGCTACCTTCTCTAGTAAATCCAGGCTGATGAGCAAGAGCACCAGACAGCACCAGAAGCAGAAAAAGCTCCGTGATGGAATGACCATGCACCTTTCCTTCTCAGAAGCATCTCTACTATTTAAAAACAAACAAACCAAGCAAATCACTACCAAAGCCACCTTACAACTATCTGAAGGACAACTTGGCTTACTGCAGCCTCCCTTCTCTGGTCACCACTGCCCTCCCTGTCACTCCAACAGGCAACTTCTCCCCCAAAAAGTATCCCGAAGCAAACGAGACAACAGCTGATATTTCAGAGCTGCTATTTTAAGGTTTGCCTATGAGTGCTTAGGTCTAGCTCGTCAGATTTGCTGCTCCTGGCAACCTGCTGACTTGACAAGAGGGACAAATATCTTGCTTCATAAGCCTGAAGTGCTGGGTGGATTATGCTCCTTACAGCCAAGGATGAAAAAACCCAAACCTGAACGGTGTTGAAAGCCTTGCAAGTACACTCTAGCTCCAACTTTATTCAGTGACAGGCCTGGAAAAAATCCTTATAGATGAGGTAATGATTTGTATTACATCCTGCAGACAAGCTCAACATTTGGGCTTGCAGAGAAAAAGGCTGGGCTTCCCCTGTTGCTAATCCGAACAGCAGTCTCTTGCTTCACTGAAATAGGACCACAGCTCCTTAAACAGCTGCTTCCTCAGACCGCCAGAGAACAGCTGAAGAGGACCAGGGCCAGGACACAAAACCAGGCAACTACGTGAAGGTGCAACAGGCATGCTGTGAGGCAGTGTGCACTGGCGATGGGCTACAATCACCAGTTAAATCCACTGAGGTGCGTCCTAAGATTTTTGTCTCACTTCTTAAACCATCCAAAGCTGCTCCTTCACACATTCCCTTTGAGAAAGATCCTAAGTGATGCCAATGCCATTTGTTGGATACACAGATGTAAAACATCAAGGAAAAGGAATGTTTAATGAAGAAGAGCACATCTGCTGCATCATCTCAATTTTGGAACAATTCACCATGCCCTGCTGGCAAGCATTGCCTACAAGGACCTCCTTCCTTCCTACATTTAGGTCAACCAGGCTGAGTCAAGCCCTCCGTGAGCATCCCTTGCTTTCATAGTGTTCTATTTTAGAAGAGAGAATTACAGCCAGGCATCCTCCTTCAGATCATTTGTTCTCTTGGACTGGCACATTTATAACACTTAAAGGTAGGAAGCCACAAAATGGAAAAAAAAGAAGCCAAATACAAGCAATTGGGGCTACATAAAGCAGAATGTTCCTTAGGGCTTCTCCTGGAACATTTACCTGACTCCCAAAAGACTTCATGCATCTCTAATACCAAACACTGCACAAAAAAGTTTCCCCACTACACTAACAAGGCATAGAGATCTTCACACAGGCACAGCCTAGTACATCCTTAGGGAATACACTGCTGTAACCACACTGGTTTGCATAACTGTTCAATGGAAGTTTGCATGGCTTGTGTTCCCATATATAAATATCTATTCAGCTTTGACTTTCAGCAAACTGTTTCCATCTTGGTTTACACAAGTCACCCAAATTGTTTTATAAACCAGAGAATTCTCCCCCAAACTATTCACTCAATTATAAAGCCAGGCCTTAAATTCCACATGTGAAGATCACAGCATCACTTCACCAGTTCTGAAAGTCCAGTTTAGACTTCTGAGGATACTTCATGCCTCCTTACCATACCCAGTAAAGCTGGCTAGCTGGTTTCATCTATATTTTGAGATATTTATTGTCACCTATACTTTCTGCCCCTTCACAGGAGTGTAACATACCAATTTTTTAATTACTAATAATGCAAGTCAATGCACAAACTGAAAGCTTCACTGAAACAATTAAACAGTACATACACTGATCCTGCCACCTATTTAAAGAGGTAATAATTATGCAAGTATATAGAGGGCAGTTCTTGAACCTTTGACATACAGTGTACAAACAGTGAAGAAGCCATCTTCATAACTTTATTTTTAGTGTCACAGAAAGTAATGGTATGTTGCTTGAGTTACTTCAAATTAAATACTAGCTAAAAGGAGTTCTGGATGCAAAAGAGAAGATATCTAGCACAGAAATGGCACAACGCAGGAATTCTTCTCTGAGCTGTGTGAAGGGCCTGTTTGCAAAACTTGAGCAAAACAAGATGTAAATGACTTAAAGCTCCTCCAGTACCAACCCCTGCCACAGGCAGGGACACCTTTCACTGGAGCAGGTGGCTCCAAGCCCCTGTGTCCAACCTGGCCTTGAACACTGCCAGGGATGGGGCAGCCACAGCTTCTCTGGGCACCCTGTGCCAGTGCTCAGCACCCTCACAGGGAAGAACTTCTCCAGCCCTCGCAGCATCTTCGTGGCCTCCTCTGGACTCAAGCAGTAACACTTAATTGTTACTGTAGGGAGCAAAGAGCATAGTGGAACTTGGGGGAGAGGTGGATTCTAATTCCATTAGAAACAACATCTCAAGGTACCATAACAAAACCATCCAACCCAAGCAGGAAGCCAGCCCCTGTAAGGATCAGCAGCCCAGAACTCTGCCTTCATGAACCACACATACGCCAGCCTAAGAGGACAAGATGACTGTAAGTGTACGTAATTGCTGCTGGCACAGACCTCTAGAAATATCAAACTGCTAGATTTTGCTAACACTTCCAGCATGCATTCACAGAGAGAATAAAACAGCCCAAAAGTTTTCATTGACCTAAACACAGAATAACCTACTTGCGTCAACACGAGTCTGAAAGCAGAGAGGCCGATCATTGATCAGTGTCACTCTCATCTGTAAGAGCCTACACCAAAAACAAAACAACCTCACCAATGTACATACATTGTAAATAAGGTATGCATATAGCAAATCCTGAGAGGAATCATCTGTGCCCACTAAGAACACGACATTCCAAGGCTGTATGTTAACTATATTGACTTATTTGTCATCAATTTCATTACCATGCGAGTCAGAAACTCACCAGCCAGATTTAGTGGTTTGGTACTGACCTGATGGGCAAGGTGATTTACAGTAACTACACTTTCTGCTGTAAACATGTCTGGACATGATAAACTACTTGCAGCTGATCTAGTTCAGAAATGGCCTCAAATATTAAAACTTACTACTAGTGATCAACACCGCTAACACTGCTACTAAACCCCAACACTACAAAAGCTTCACTTTCACAATTTCCTTCCGCTTGCTTAGTTACTTCCTCTCAAGCCTGTTCTCACATCCCGTGGGAGCAAGGACTGTCTTCTTCACTGCGTAAGGCTCTCCTCTGGTCTATGCAAGACTGCACATACAGAGCCTGACATTCTGGTTACAGAACCACGTAGCATAGCAAAAACTGCTGATTTTGAGGGATATTCTGAAAATTACAAAATAACACTCCAAGTGTCAAAGCAACACAATCCTTTGGAGGAAAAACAAAAGCACAGAAGATGCACACATTTCAACTTACTCCCAGAGATCTCAAGGTAAAAGTACTTCTCCAAATAAAGGTTTGCATGCTCTTTCAGGCTCCCATCTAAACACAGCAAAATGAGATCTGCTAATAACTTGCAAGCCTCCGTGGCTTTGGACAACAAAGGAAGACCAAAGAAAAGAGTGAAAACGTATGCACAAACACAACAAGTCCGTGGCTCAGCTTTGCCTAAACACCTGCAAGAGACAAAAAGGCCAGTAATCACTGTACCCTTCTTACCAGGAAGGCTCCCAGCACCCTTGCTAGGAGGAGACAAAAGGCTTGCTTTACATTTTTAAGAGTCCTAAAGATCATGGGGAAGGATTCATCCCTTTGTGTGGAGAACAGGCAGTTAAACAACAAAACTATTATGAGTGCCTAAAACCCAAGAACAGAGTAATGCAGAGAGTTAAAACAATATGGGAAAATGCTGAACCCTGAACTTAGCAGTTCAGAGTTTTAGCACTCGAGGGAAAAGATAAAAGACATGATTGTGTTGGGATCTTGACCAAACTGAGTTGCTCTTTAAACAGTCCCCAGAAGAAAAAAAATCACACCCACCCACAAAAGCAAACAAAAAACCCCACAAACACAAATCAACACAGTATTTCAAACCTGGAACTACTGCTCAATACAATGAAAAGCAGTACAGAAGCTAAAGAAAGGCGAAAGTGGGAGAGAAATGTGACACAGAGAAGGACAACTCAGGCCTCATTACAGATTGATGCTTTCTTTGATCAAATGGCATAGAAAGGACATAGGCATGGAATTTAAACCCTCACCCCAAAGCAATTCCTAAGATGCTATCATGACTCAAACTCTAATACACAGCACAATCACTTTATACTTGCTATCTTATGTCCAGGACACAAGACATTCTTGTACTACTTCAACCTCCATCCCTGCCACAGCAGTTTCACTTGTGGAAACACTATCCAAACCACTCACATTAGCCTCCTGTGTATATTGCAAAGAAGCTACAAACCACTTCAAAATGGTACACAGGAATAGCAAAGGCTTCCCACCTCAGGGCTGACACTGCTGATGTGTATGAGGTGCACGGTTGAGCTGCACATTTGCATCATCTGATCCTCCTGCAAACAGGATTCAGGAAAAGAAACCAAGACTCAAATCTCTCCTAGAAGACAAATTAATCTTGTAACCCATCTGGGGGTCAGTCTAATGCAAGGCAGGGATGAGACACGCATAACCATGGTAGGGGAAGATGATTGCCACCTTCAGCAGCAGCCAACATCGGCTGCTTATCCTGATACAAGGTTGGGATTGCCCATCTGCCCCATCGGACGACAGTGGGAACAAGCAGGCGGTACGATCTGTGCCACCTTCAGTAAACAAAAAAAAAAAAAATTCCTGTCACCCTGTTTGCCACTGAACCAGTGCAGCTGTACCCAAGAGTAAGGAGGTACAATGGAGACAGGTACCAGCTGGTTCTAACTGTTTAAAGTCAAATCAAGCACAATGCAGTGTCTAGTGAGCGGCAAGCCGAAGTCATTAAACACAGACATAAGCCAGTTTCCAAGTTCAATTGTACACTTATGCATCTAGCATCATCTTGCAATCTTCCGCTTGCCGTTCTCCCGTGTATCCGCATCCATAGAAACCGGTGTGGCCTATTTCCCGGTTCTCAGTCACTGACACCCACCCCGGCGGCAGCACACAATTCACTTCCCCGCACAGGGGGCTGGAGAAGGGATTTCTGACCGGGCTGGCGCGGTACCCTCCCGCACGAACACTTCCAGCACCGCAGCCTCGAGCGGCGCCCGCGGATGCCACAACGGGCCGGTACCCGCGAGGCGAACGCGAGCTCTATGCCGCGGTCCACGGAGCTGCCCTTGAACCGCCGTTAGCGCCCGCTGCCCGGGGGCGCGTGCGCGGCGGCTGGGGGACCCCACGGGAGGGAGGAAGAGGGAGAAAGGAGAAGGGGGGGCGGCCGCACCCCGCTCCTCTCCTCACCTCGCGGGCGATCTGGTTGAGCGCATCGTCCTCCGCCGTCAGGCGCTCCCGGTTCGGCAGCCGCTTCCGCCCGGCTCCCTGCGTCCCCATGGCCGGGCCGCGCCACTCCGCTCCGCTCCCCGCCGCCGCTTCTGCCGCCCGCCGGCGCCGGGAACCGCGCTGCCGCCACCGCCCCCCG
>JANRGW010033417.1:0-10278 GCA_024733675.1 Psilopsiagon aymara
CCAGAGAAGCTGTGGCTGCCCCATCCCTGGCAGTGTTCAAGGCCAGGTTGGATGGAGCTTGGAGCAACCTGGTCTAGTGGAAAGTGTCCCTGCCTGTGGCAGGGGGTTGGAATTGGACGAACTTGAAGATCCCTTCCATCCCAAACCATTCTGTGATTCTATGATAAAGTCAAGATTAATTAATTAAGTGGTTTTACTCTCGATCACGTGAAGCCCAGAAAGTCCATGTTAATCTGTGATTGAAACAGGCTGTGTCCAACATATTGCTCTTACTTCCCAAGACCTTTCTGTATGCTGCTTACCATTCAAGATCAGTGAGCCCTGGCTGGCAGTTGTTTGCTCACTGGATTTCTTCAAATAGGCTGGTGTGTGGCTGCTGCTGTCCTGTTCAGTTCCTGCCACTGTATCTAGAATTAGATAAACCAGGTGTTTAGTTTCCCAAGGCTCAGATGATCCATGCTGCTCCCTTTTACGATTCCAGTTGGTGCCAGTGTGATTCATAAATTCCTCTTCTCCTTTTAACCAAGTCATGCTGATCCAGCAGCAATTTAGCTTTATGTTCACACCTCTCAGCACAGCAACACATTCCTGGGGACATCTCGGAACACTGCAAGTAATGATTTTTTTGTTAGAGATTTATTGCAGATCATTTGCAGCATCCACTGCAGACCAGATTTAGAGGCTTACAGGGAGCAATCATGCTTGGTGCAGGAGGGGGAAACATGAAGAACATAGAGAGGAGGGGAAGGTGCAAAACAAATTTCAGCCAAGAGGCAGAAGGAACACAAGGTTGTTATTTTGCCACTAGAAACAGGAAGACCACAAGGTTGGCGTTATGAGGAATGGCTAATATCTGGCATGTAACAGGATCTGCAGCTCTAAGCTGGTTCATGAGCAAGGCTGACCTCTATATATCTGCTTTCCTTTGGAAACTGGATTTTGTGGAACATCTGAGAATTAAGAAGAAAGAACTTTATCTCTCACACCCTACCTGGAATCTGAGCCTCTTTTAAAGAAACCTGATTGAAAGTCAAGCCTCTTAATGTGTTACCAAAATGAAATTTCCCCTATTTACCCATAGAGATAATAGAAAAAAGGCTTCTGGAAGCTGAAAATATTTGTTACCTGCATGGAATTACACCTCATGTTTTTACTTAAGAAGTTTCATAGTATCATAGAATCACAGAATATGTTGGAAGAGACCTTAAAGCTCATCTAGTTCCAACCCCTGCCATGGGCAGGGACACCTTCATTAGATGAGTTTAATATTGCAAGGAAGGGATTTAGATATTAGCTAAGTACCTAATATTAATTTCATGTCACAAGGTGGTTGAATTGTGAATGACAGGCTTCTGCATTGTAAATATATGCAAGTGCTTCACCTGGGTGGTTCTGTTGAAAGTAGTTCATTCTTCATGTACCACACAGAAGAGTACTTCATTTAAATGTAATGGCACATGTCTATTTATGTATATAGGAGGGCTGAACCAGGAAATAGTGGGGAATGCTGCAGGAAGAATAAATAATAGAATATTTCAGTTGGAAGGGACCTACAGTGTCTTCTACCAGAAGTAAGTGAAGCCAGCGGGGTCTCACCAACCAAGGTCCACTCTCACAGTTTAGCTAAACTCTTTGACTTTACACCTTGTGTGAAGCCACCCATGTTCTGCGGATGAAGCAACAGGGATGCTCAAGGTCTCCTGAATCCCATACTTTCTTGCAGCTTGCTTGGGCTTTGTTCAAGCAGAATAATGCCTTTGGTGTGACCAGTAGACCCCAGAGTTTCCACCATTGCTCTGCAAATCCCTTAAAAATGAGAGATGAGGAGAGGGGGATGAAGGCAGCAAGTGGCATTTGATGCTGGTCTCGGGAGGTAAAGGTACATGAATCCCACTCCACAGGTCAGCATCACCATCATCGAGGCCCGGCAGCTTGTTGGGCTCAACATGGACCCTGTGGTCTGCGTGGAGGTTGGAGAGGAAAAGAAATACACATCCATGAAGGAGTCAACCAATTGCCCTTACTACAATGAGGTGGGTCTGTCATCTGGTGATGCTCATGCCTGCCACTTTCTCAGGGTCTATATTGCCATAATCAATTAAAAGCTACTTCTCATCACTTGGGTTTTGTTCTTTTTGTCTTCTGTCATTTCTTGTTGGAATAAGATGAGATGTCAAACAAAGCAGAAAGAGAAATGAAGCTTTTGCCCTCTGGTATTTTGCAAAAATGTTAACAAGTGCACTCCTTTGTTCTGTACTAGTTTTTCTGGGAAGTTACTGCTTCCTTCTAGCTCCCCAGACTGCAGAGGCTGTCAGTGTCTGGGCTCACACAGATGCATCTCTGCTGTGGCATGTACTGGCCGCAGCATGCACTGTAATACTGCCTTTCAATCCCAAAGGAACCCACCCAAGCTGCCCTGCTGTCATGAGTACTCTTTCCCTTTCAGTACTTCGTCTTTGATTTCCATGTCCCACCAGATGTCATGTTTGACAAGATCATCAAGCTGTCCGTAAGTGAGCATGGGTGTGTTGTCTTTTTATGGGGCTTTGGAAGGAACCAGCCCATTCTATATATGCACTGGAGATGGATTTACCTTGATGATTTAATGTGAGACTCCCAGTTGGAGTCAGGCTGTGAGCCTCACCTCCTTTCGCAGACCCCCAGTCCCTCTTTCAGTTGCTGACCTTCACTGCTGAGTCCACACGACTGCACCCCTGCATTTGACATCTTCCTCTGTGGATGTTCTCTGGTATTTCAGAGATAGGCAGAACTAAACTCATCATGGGATGTATTTAGGCTTGGGGAGAAGAAAGACCTTCCTGAGCCTGCCAGAGGATTTCCTAGGCCATGATACTGGCAGAGCTATTGTGGAAACTGGGGACTGTAAATGCGGAGGGAAAAGTGGAGACTGCAACCCCCTCAACAGCCAGAGAGGAGGGTGATGAACACGATTTGCAGATTCACTGGCCAAAGCACACTGATTAGGAGTATCTGTATCAATCTCACGCCCTGAGTGGCTGTATAATTTCTCCCACAAAGGGAATTAGACCATAGATTTTGAGCATCCTAAAGACTGATACTCCAGATAAATATCCCAGTGTTTGCTGCCATAGTGGCTGGAAAACATTATTTATTTTTTGCACTTTTTTTTTTTTTTTTGGCATTTAATCTAAGTTTATACTTCCAGTATCACTAAGCAAGAGCTTTCAACCCCAATGGACGCTTTAGTGTCCTTACACAGGCCAAGGTCCTGCAGGGACAAAGGAAGATGCATCAGCTCGCTTCCCATATGACACTGAATACCTCTGGGAAGAGTCTTATGGCTCCCAGGGCATGGGAAAAGTCTGATTTGCTTTCCCATCTTGATTTCCAGGTGATCCACTCAAAAAACCTTTTGCGCAGTGGGACCTTGGTAGGCTCCTTCAAGATGGATGTTGGAACTGTTTATACGCAACCTGGTATGTAAATGCTGTTTGCAGCTTGTCCTGTGTGTCTACCTGCACCATTGAATGAATGTCTTTGCCAAGGAGCCAGGCAGGTGCTAGTTACCTTGAGTGATGCTTATCTAACTTAATGTTAGACATAAGCACATCACCTGGGCTCCCTCTCAGGTCAGGAAAAAACACTCAACACCTCCAGAAAAGGTGGGATATTCTAGATTGAAATAAGGTGGTACAGGCAGAGGCTGTGATGCTCTCTGCATGTGCTGGTCCCTATCCACTGACCTGAGGAAGGAAGCCCAAGAAACTTGCTTAGGCAAGATACCAGTCTCTCAGATAGCTGAAGACCATGGACTGGATCTTGCCCTTTTGTGTCTGACATAAACCAAGAAAAGAAGATGTCTGGTGCGCAGTGGAGAAGAGAAAGAGGTTGATTAGAGCCGTTGTCATGTTGCTTGCCATGTAAGGGCCTGATGCTTGCAGCATGATGGAGGTTAACACACAACACCCCTTCAGAAAATACATCACCAAAGTCACTGCCGTGCGTTTTTACCTCCCTTCTGTATCACACCTATTGCAGCATTCTGCCCCTGTAAATAAGCCTGAGTGCTAAGACATGAGTGAAGCCCCCAGAGTCCTGAGGGGCTTGGGTTAGCAGATGATGAGGGGGACCTTAAGGTTGCTTCTGGTCTGATTCTTTGCTCTGCAGAAGGTTGACATCTTTCTAACACCACTTAAAAACACCTGGGATCTTATAGGCATAGAAACATAGAATCATTTAGGTTGGTAAATACATTAAAGAATGTCAAGTCCAATTGTTAACCTAACAATTAACAAACTACCAACTCCACCACTAAAACATGTCCCTAAGCACCACATCTACATGTCTTTTAAATACTTACCTCCAAGGATGGTAAATTCCAGTGATGGAGAATCCACCACTACCACCACCCTTCTGACAGTTCATCCCAATATCCCACTCAAGGGAAGGATGCTTCCCGTTCTCACAGTAATTGCTGTCTCATTTGGCAAATAACTGTCTTGTTCTCTGCTTCCAGAGCACCAGTTCTATCACAAATGGGCCATTCTTTCTGACCCTGAGGATCTCACCGCTGGGCTGAAAGGTTACCTAAAGTGTGACATTGCTGTGGTAGGGAAAGGGGACAATATTAAGACACCACACAAAGCCAATGAGACGGAGGAAGATGATATTGAAGGGTAAGGATCCCCAGAGCCAGCTTCACATAGACTTTTTGTGGAAAGACTTTTCACATCTCTTCACCTTGGATTGTTTAAGGAACACATCAGGCCAGCATCCTCTCTAGCACACCTACCTTGTACAATTGAACAAGAGGGATCAATAAGTTGCATTTCAGAGAGAGAGAGAACACATGGCAGACTACTGGTGCAAATCTAGGTGATATCAAGTACAGACCAGTTATTTCTGGCAGGTCAGACCACCTGCTGGTTTTTGAGCTCAACACCAGCCTAATGTCAACCAACTTGGTGTTCCCAGTGTTTACCTAATGCTCCTGTTGGTGATGGGATGGGATGGGGTCTCATAACCTGCTGCCAGGGCAGAGTAGGAGGCTCTGGATGAGGTTTCTCAGGCAGCATGGATGGGCAGGGCATTGTGACTCCCCAGAGAATCGGAAAGGTTATGGAAGAAAAGTCATGAAAGTTTAAATTTATTTCCATCCCCCAAATACTTCAGACTCATCAAATATTTCCAAGTGCAACCACAGGCTTTCAAGTCTACCTGTAAGTCTCTCACCATGTAATCAGAAACCCAGACTAGTGGCAAAATACCAGTGCAGCTCTGTGGACTTGCTGAGGATCAGGGAGCTCGAGGCGCCACCTAAACTATTTTGGGTCATCATTCCATGCTGTAGTGGTGATAGTATCCCATTTTTCCCAGCAATTGCTCTAGAAATTGTTTTGCTCATACCATCCTCTATTGCTCTCATTTCTTCACCCAAAAAAAGAGAGCCACATATATGAGGAAAACCAATTTGATGGAGTTCAGTGTTCTTCCCCCAGATTATCATCCCAGCTCCCCTTGCACCCTGATAAAGAAAGCAGGCTCTTCTAACATCCCATTCATCTGGCCTGCTTCAGATATCTAAATTAGGCTGAGTTTAACCGTCCTCTAGACTCCACTGACAATAATTATTATATCCCCTCAATGGTATGCACATTGTCCCAGGGGCACCTCAGTAATACTCATGAAGTTCATTTTGATCATGAAGCCAGCACTCCTCATCCCAAAACAGGAGGCTGGGCAGAAACAGGGCAGCCATAAAATGTGTGGCTCCAGAGATGGTCATCTTTGCACTTCCACAGAGCCTGTGCTCACTAAATGGGACATCTTATCCCTCTTTAGTAAGCCTCCTGACAAACCTGCCAGCCCCAGCAGCTGTTTCCAACCCTATCTATCTGTTGGTGTTACAGGAACCTACTCCTCCCAGACGGTGTCCCTCCAGAAAGGCAGTGGGCTCGTTTCTACATCAAGATCTATCGAGCAGAGGGACTGCCCCGTATGAACACCAGCATCATGGCCAATGTGAAGAAGGCTCTCATTGGGGAGAACAAGGATTTGGTAGACCCCTATGTGCAGGTGGTTTTTGCAGGACAGAAGGTGAGCAAGCTGTGTGTGGTACCAGGGTGGCCCTGGGAGGTAACATGAGCAGGACCAGCCGTTGTACAGGAGGCCAGAGATTATCTCAGTTGTCCTAGCATGTAGATGTTGTGATATATGGTAAAGCCACTTTCTTTGCTATGTTTCCGCTCTCTTCTTCAGACCATGATGGGTTTGCAGCACTCTCCAGTTGAGGAAAGGAGCTCATTACCTCGGAAAGGAGAGTCCCAAGGCAGAATGAGTGTTTCAGTGGTCATTAGCAAGGGAACAGTTCAAATTGTGGCAGATGGCTTGGGAGCTCAAACCTGTCTCTAACATCTATCTCCTCCCACTCGGCAGGGGAAGACATCCATACAAAAAAGTAGCTATGAGCCCCTCTGGAATGAGCAAATCATCTTCACAGAAATGTTCCCCCCGTTGTGCAAGCGGATAAAGATCCAGATCCGAGACTCAGATAAAGTCAATGATGTGGCCATTGGTACTCATTTCATTGATCTGCGGAAGATCTCTAATGAAGGAGACAAAGGTAAAGCTAAGGTGGGGAGCAGATTGAGCTACCTTCTTCAGGCCAGAGAGACACCCCTTCTGCAGAGTTAGCAAAATAGCCTAAGCTCCTTTCTCACCCCTTGAGATAGCTGCTTCTTGGTTCCCAGCCAGAGAGACCTCGATTCATTGCAGTGGCCTTCTGAGATCACTGGACACACACTCTTTGAAAACCAAGCCCTGCCACAAGTCTTGAGTCCAGTACCTGAAAACAAACCCCCCAGAACAATTTGCCCTTCCAAAATATTCATTGCCATGTATGGGTGAGTATCTGACAGGCTCACCCATTCAACACACATAAACGCACCAGCACATACAGGACCAACATGAAAAGAAACAAGCTCTAGAAAAGGATCTAATGGGATGTTCCTTTTTTCCTGACTCTCACATTGGGTAACTTGCCCAAAGGGAGACTCATCTCTGTCACCCTCTGTCTTTGGGCTGGTGTACTGCACAGCCCCCATCACTGCAAAACTCTCGTTATGTATGATTGCAAGCATGCACCCCCATGCACACACATGTGCATATTCCGGCCTGCATCACCATGCACAGACCAGGGAAGTGATGCCAATCCATGAATGAGTTTGTACCTGAGGCAAAGACATTCCCTCCTCACATTCCGCCCCCTCCCTACATGCATGCTTGGTCTGCTGCAGGTTTCCTGCCCACCTTTGGTCCTGCATGGGTGAACATGTATGGTTCCACTCGAAACTACACCCTGATGGATGAGCACCAAGAGCTGAATGAGGGTCTGGGTGAAGGCGTCTCCTTCCGGGCCAGGCTTTTGATGAGTCTTGCTGTGGAGATCTTGGACACCACCAACCCGGAGATCAACAGCTCCACTGAGGTGCAAGTTGAGCAGGCCACGTCAGTTGCTGATGTAAGTCACCCCTAACCCCACAGCTGCTGGTGGTGAGTACTATGTCTCAACCCTCTTGGGTTTTTTCCTTGGTCTCGCAAACCAAGGATTTCATTTAGCGTTGTCCTCAGCACAATGAAATAAAATCTTGCAAGGATTTCAGATTTTATTATCATTCGCATGTTCATCTCCCTCAGGAGTGCTGGTTAGAAGGAATATCCAAGTGAAGGAGGATGCTAAACATCACAGAGATCTTTTTCCAGTTGGGAGTTAAAGAGAGCAATCTTCTAATGACAGTTGTCTCACTCCTATCCTGAAGATAAGTTTCAAACAGAAGCCAAGAACCTTATCTACTTCCAAAGCCATTCTGGCATGGTGGAAGTGGTCAGAGAAATCAAATGGCTGTACCCTGATAAGAGAAGTCCCACAGCTTTAGCCCTGATACATAGAGCCCATAAGGCTGCTGTCTGTGCTCTGCATAAACAGCCAAATCTAGGCTTGTCCTACCTGTGGATGCTACATATGTCAATCCATATGAGCCAAGGGTGTGAAGTAGAAATGGAAAAATCTGATGGCAGTGCACCCTCTGTCTCAAAGCTCTCCTTCAGAAGTGGCCTTAATTAAATTCCAGCGAAATGAAGCCACCTGGAAACAAAACCCTTCCAGTTCTGAAAAAGCATCCAGGCAAATCACAGAATCCTAGAATTCCATCTTGGAAGGGACCTCAAGGATCATCTGGTCCAAATTTCTAGGCAAACTATGACCTAGACTGGATGTCCCAGCACCCTTTCCAGCTGAACCTTAATGATGTCCAGCACTGGAGAGTCATCACTTCCCTGGGCATATTATTCCAATGGCTGGCTCTTCACACTGTGAAAAATTTTCCCCTTGTGTCCAACCACAGTCTCCTCAGGAGCAACTTGTGCCCCTCACCCCTCACCATTTCCATGTGACCACTTTTAAAAAGGGAGTCTCCATCTTTGTAGCCACCATTTAAATACTGTAATATGGGGATAAGGTCTCCCCTGAGCCTTCTTTTCTCCAGGCTGAACAAGCTCAGCTCTCTCAGCCTTTCCTCACACGGCTGCCCAGTGCTTGGATCATCTTTGTGGCCCTTCTCTGGCCCCTCTCTGGCCCATCCACATCTTTTTTGTGCAGCAGGGACCAAAACTGAACGCAGTGTTCCAGGGTGCACTGAGCGGTGCAGTGTGGCTTGATTAATTCAATTTGCGAGTGAACTCAGTCTTGTATTCCTGAATGTCCCTTAGCCTGTCCCCCTCATGCAAGGGGTGACTGATCTCAACACTGTCAAAAGTTAGGCTAAAATCTTCTAATTAAACTCTCTCTGCAATGACCCTAGAGTTGGCTCATGCTGGGGGAGAGAAAACCCTCATGGTCCCCTTGAAAGCCCAAATGGTGGCACCTTGCCTTCACAGAGCCCATGAGGCTGCTCAGAGGAGATGCACCCCTGTGTCCAAGGGGACCTGCATCCAGCTGACATCATGATGATGCATCCAGCTGATCCTCGTGATTTCTCCAGCAGAACTGCACTGGGAAGATGGAGGAGTTCTTTCTCTTTGGAGCTTTCCTGGAAGCTACCATGATTGACAGGAAGATTGGTGACAAACCCATCAACTTCGAAGTCACAATAGGTTGGTTGGGTTTTGGGAGAGTGGTTTTGAAGCAAGCCTAGTGGGGAATGCAGGATCCAAGGCTGAGATCAGAGTTTCTTCCCTATTTTAATATCAACACAAGCTAGACAAGCAGAATGCTCAGTTTATAAAAAAACTCTGTCCCCAGCCTGAATTTAAGCCAAGAAACTGAGCCTGACTGGAGTTACAATCCTGTGAGTTTATTTCCCATTTCTTTCTTGAGGTAACTATGGGAACCAGATTGATGGCATGAGCAAACCTATCCTACGGAAGAAGAAAGAGGGTGGGGATGGGAATGAGGAGGAGTCTGAGCTGCTCCAGAATTCAAGTGAGGATGAAGGTGATGAGAATGGAGAGATGGTCTCTGTTTCTTCATCTCAACCCATGAAGCCTCTGGTCACAGACAGGTAAGCGTGGCCACCTGGCTACTGAAGTGCTGCTATGCAGAGACGTGGCTCACAAATCAGAAGTGGTCTGCAGGTGTTGAAGCTCCCATTTGGATTCATTCAGCCAACAGACATGGGAGCAGCATGGGGATCAGATCTCCGTGCCCTGTAATGGGAGATTAGATACCCCATGTAGATACCTTGCCATAGATACTACAGTCTGCCAGCTGAACCCCCACCCCATTCCCTACAGTTCTGAGCACTCCTGTGGACTCTCTGATGTCCAATAAGGCCTGAAGTCAGCTCCCAAGCTACCCTACAAAGGACATCCTTCATCCACCTGGCCAGATGTGCACCCAAAACTCAAGGCTATCAGTACCTTCAGCTCTCTTCACCATGGCAAATAGGGACGGTGTTAACCAGTGGTTTCAAAAAATCATTGATGGGAATGGGAAAAACAAAATCAGTTTCACTTTTGTACATAAAAGCTTCATACATACAGGAAACCAGTCTGTAAATGGATTCTTCCTTAGGATCACTCCACATCAGGGAGGAGAGTTCTGAGCTTTGCATCTGTGCTCTCTATAGCTGCTTGTCATATAAAATAGAATCATGGAATAGTTTAAGTTGGAAAGAGCCTTTTATAGTTCATCCAGTTCCACACACCACTGCTCCCCTGCCAGGGGCAGGGACACCTTCCACCAGACCAGGTTGCTCCAAGCCCCATCCAACCTGGCCTTGAACACTGCCAGGGATGGGG
>JANRGW010033418.1:0-10170 GCA_024733675.1 Psilopsiagon aymara
ACCCTCACAGGGAAGAGCTTCTGCCCAAGAGCTCATCTCAGTCTCCCCTCTGGCAGGTTAAAGCCATTCCCCTTGTCCTGTCCCTACGTGATTTTTATGAATTGAAAAAGCACCAGCTAAACAAGTCCTAAGGAAACCCAGTTGTATGAGGCTCCACACGTCCGTGTTCTGGTCAGACACTCAGCACTCCCAGCTTCTGTCTTCACTGACTTACTGTGTTTTTCAGAGAAGTAGCACATCGCTCCCGTTTTACTTTATGCTGCTTGTTCTCTGCTAGCAGCTGTGTGAAGGGTTGTCTGTAGAGCAGGAATCCTACATCTCGTGGACAGACTGAGGCTGGATGACCTCAAGGTTTTTTTAAAACCTTTTTTGGCACCTCTGTCTCTGCATATAAATAGCTCACACGTCTGTTCCTCAGCACTGGCTAGACCTAAAGTAGCGTTAACTGCTTTTGCAAGGGGCAAGTAGGCTTTCTCAGTTACTTGCAGATGGAGCGTATCCAAGCTGTGTGCTATATTTACACGCTTGCATTCTCTAACTAGTTGTACTCCATCAGACACATGCAGAATCTGCAGTTTTAAAATGCATGCCTGTAAAAGTCTTAAGACAGATCAGTCTTCCCACAATCACTTTGTCTCTAGCTACTGGCAGCAGCTCCCAAATTTATTCATGCAATTGCTTGGGTAATGTTTTGATCAGCAGCAATCCGTGGATCTTTGGAAGAGGCATTTAAAATGTCTGGGCAGTGCTACTTGCTTCACTGTTTGCTGTGAGTAGCTGCGTAAATTTGCCATTCGTGCCCTTGAGTCTCAACCGATGGTGGATTTTTGGCTGGTTGTTCTTTTGGAGGGTGGGGTTTGGGTTGCGTTCCTTTTGTAACTGGCTTCACAAATGTACATTTTTGTCAGCATGCTGGTTGTAATGCAGTAGACCAGAGTGCACCGATTGAGGTGCAGTATCTTCATGTAACCACCAGGGAAGAGCAGGTGGACACTGGGACATCAGCAGGGACAAAGTAATAGATTTATGTCCATGTGCAAAAGGTCAGAAGGAATTCTCAGTGACCTGGAGGAGATGAGGCAACACCTCAGGTTTCAAGGAGCTGCGTGACTTCCTTGCTTAATTGGTGATGTTGAGCCCTGGAGATTTGCTGCCTATTAATGCATCATTGCTTCTGGTGACATGAAAGGCCCTGAGGTCTTCTTTCCAAATTGTAGTTGGTTTAAACTCTTTTCCTGTCCAAGTGTGCAAGGTGTTGTGTCTGTGAGCATCATTCAAGCTTTGGAGAGGTTGCTGTGAATCTTCCCTGAATGTTATTCTCCATGAAACACGAGCTGTTGTCAGAGCTAAGAGAAGAAATTGAAATTATTCTGGTGTATAACTTCCTTATGCACTGCTTTTCTTCATATAACCCAAAAGCCTATTTTAACTTTAGTGACCTGTATTGTGATTATTAATAACATTTGACATTAACATTCTTGAATGATGACCAGCTATTCTTGTTTTCTCTGGCAGACGTGCTTCTAAAACCAGTCATGTATTGTATGTCTGTGGCTCGGAGTAATTCTGTATCTTTAACAGATGTCCGCCTTTAAAAAGCCAGGGAAGCATGAGAGGCAGTCAGAGCTTTCATAAAAGTGTGTTTGAGCAGCTGATGTGTGCAAGGTCTGTTCCCAAAGGAGCAGAGAATGTGTTGCATTGGGTTTGGGGTTTTTGTCTGTGATGCTGGCTTGCAAGCCACTACGCTGTGTTGGAGATGGATTTAAAATCCTCATTCTCTTCTGATCCTCAGTATAGTTTCAGTTAAATTCAGATTTCTATTTTTCTCCCTTTTTCAGTGGAGTAGGGAGATGTCTGCAGTGAATACCTCCTGAGATCACTGTGGATAATCCCAGAGGGAGAAAACTGGGAAGAGAAGGCAGTACCAAAACATACAGGAGGGATGAGAAGGCCCACCCACCCCTGCCACCTTTGGTTAGCTTCTTCGCGTAGGTGGTTGAAATGCATTTGGTAAGGGTAATAATTTCAGGTAAAATTATCACATCCTCAGTAGGCATAGAGAGCAGTACTGCTTTCTACTGTGGTCTCTTACCCCGTTTGTTATCCCAAGGTCAGATTTAAAAGTGCTAATAACTTCCAACTGCATCCTCAACAACTGAATAGTCAAGTAATTAAATGCTTCTACTGAAAATGCAGGAATGGGCTCTGTGTGGTGGAAGTACTGTCTCTTTAGAAACACAGCGTTTGCTTTTGCTTGATTGCTGCTCCCTCTTGTGGGTTTCAGGCCAGTGTAAGCAGACTTGAAGCTACTTCTCAGTGGTTTTAGATGGAATAATTAACCAGCAGTACTCCTTTGATTATACTGGCCGTAAGACTTGCTTTGCTGCATATGTCTACAAACTAAAACGGTCTTTCTTTTTATCAAGAGGTTTAAATTTGTAAAATCATCTAATTCACTCTTTAAATGTAATTTACTCTTTCCAAGAACTTACCCTGCTGTGCTGTTAGTTTTTAGGATTCACTTTTTTTTGTAAAGCCAAGTGAAGTCTGTATCATAAGTGTACCAGACTTTGCAAGTGCTATACTGGCAGGTTTAAGATCTTTCTTATATCTTCTCTCCCCTGGTCAGTGCTTCTGAGTTGCACTTCATGGGCTATCAGACTTCACTGAAGAGAGCTGCTGTGTGTGATGCAGGTTGCACCTGAAAACTAAATTCCCAAAAAGAGCTTCCTCTGAACCTTCCCAACAGAGACAAATGCCACACCTGTATGAAAGATTATTCCTTTCTTTGAAGTTTCGCAGTTGCTCTGCTGGCATTAAATCTCTATGTCTAAATTTATTGTGTGTAAAGATGTCAAAATACTGCTGGTATTTGTTCTTCTCCAGAGGAGCAGATAATCTCCGTTCTTTGGCCCAGAAGCACAGTGGGATTCTGGATTGCTCCCAATGGATGGCAAAGACCTGTGCAACTTCACTGACTAGTTCTTGGCGTGACACTCTTCAAAACTTTCCCACTGAAACTCAAGAGACAAATTGTTCTGACCTGTTGCAAAATAGAAAGGTCCCCCATTAGTGTGATGGTGAAATAAGAGCAGTTCACATGATCTAATGGCAATCTTAGACCATTTCCAAATAATACAACAATTTGTCTTAGCATTGGAGTCTGTTCAGTTCCAATCACTTAGCTGATGTTGAACAGCTAGTGTACAGGAACTGGGATATGGCTGTTAAATCTTAGGTCCCCTGGACTTTGGTGCTTGTCTCCTGTGTCTCTTTTCCCTGCCCTCACCCTTCTTGATTTTTCATTTTCTCTGGTCTCTCACTTCCCTCATACTCTTTGTTCTATATTCATCATCTATTTAAACTATGTAATGTTTTCTGCATATCCCACTGTGTGCTCTGCATGTTTCGAAGTATTTTCAGCACCTTCTGTATTTCCTGTCTTCTTTACTTTACACTGCCTGTTTGCATACTTTGTCAATACCATGTAACTTGCATGGCCAAGAAGCAGACTTCTCATTAGTGTCTGGCCAGGCAGCTCCAGCTTTTGGTATCCAGTAACATTTGAAATCTATTACTCCTCTGTATCTCTTCAGGAGCATATATATGGGGGATTTTTCAGTGGATTATGTGGAATTTCTGATCGTCATTTTACTTGGCTTTAAAAGAATAAATCAGTCTGAAACTTGTAACCTTTACTTCAGTATTTATGGTTTCTTTATCCTGACTGGTAGTTTGAGCATTGTTTTAAAAAGCTGCTGAGGTTTGTATCTAGATTTTAATGTGCTGTAAGTGCAGAGCTATGTTCAAGATCTGCCAGCGTTTATTCAGATGAGATTTGCAGTCCAGTGAGGAGTACAGAGCTATCAAACAGGAACACTGAATGTCAGTTCTTAGTTATACTTCAAATATCTGTACTGGTCAGGGACAGAACTTCTCGTTTATGTCCATGTTCAGAAAGATGTTGGCAATTGCCCAGCCCCGACGCCCTCCCCAACCTGTGTTTATGCTGTGAGGAAGCTGGATGAAATATTGCTGCTTATTGCAGGCTCCAGATTTGGTTATTGTGCTTACTTTCCCTTTGGGCTCGGTCAAGACAAATGTGTCTGCTCTTCAGCAATATTCACTAATGGATCAGTTGATTTTGCATGTGTGCTTCCTTACTGAGAGCCTTTCTGCTGACCTCCCCATGTGTTGAGTGCCTGTGGACTGCTCCTGGGAAGGAAGCGCTGGTTGTAGCTTTGCTCCCTCACTGTAAAGAAATGTCAGATGAGCACCAAAACCATAATTCACCTTTTTAATTGTGGTGTCACACAAAGATACCAAACTATCAAAAGGGCAGGGTCATTAAGGTGGTAACTTAGCTTGCATCTTTCACTTTCTATTTTGTGTTTTTCGCTTATATTTCACTTTATATTTATATTGGAGTTAAGCAACAGTTGTCCATTTCTGTATGCTACCAATTCATTTGCATTTCCTGATTAACTGTAGTGCTTGTCTTACAGCAAGAATACTGGGTTTTCTCTCTAAAGAAAGAAATTCAGAATGCCCAGTGTGCATACTTTGTTATGAAGACAGATATAAAGCCTTTTGAGGTGTACGTGCTACAGTCTTGCTGTGGAGGGGTTTTACTAGCTCCTATCTTCCTTAGGTAGCCCTGTTTGCATCCTGGCCCTCTTTCAGCCAGATGGCTTTACGCCCTCTAAGATCTGCAGTGAACTCTTGTGTGACTTTAATTACAAAAGCTTGTAATTAAAGGTTCTACAATGAAATAGAAATGCAGCATGTGAAAAGTACTCTAGAATACAGCCGTTCGAATTGTGTATTTTGAGGTTCAGCCTTATCTGAGCTTTAGACAAGGGAAGCAGTTGCTGCTAAATGCTGCTGATCTAATACAGGGAGAACTAAAAGGATCAGTGTGGTCACTCTAAAAGAGCATTTTCTCTCTTGTCATACGGAGCTGGGTAAAGCAAGTGGACGGAACCACTGCATGCGGCTTCACACAAATAAGGATTCCAGGAAGCAACACTTGGAAGCTTTGTGTGCTTCTTTGGTGAAATCCGGTCAGCTAGTGGCCTTGATTTATCATTTTCCATTCTAGGTATCATTGTAGCCTCAACAACTCTGATTCATGTACTTGAATGAGTGATCCAGCTGTTTCCAAGGTGAATGTTGACTACTGCAAAACTTATTTCTCGTGAGTAGTAGTCTTGATCCAAATGGGTACAGTATTATAAAGGGTGTACAAAACATGCGGTTTTGTTCAAGGTAGCTGCTGTCGAGGGGTGTCCAGATTCCTCTCTTGCGGGAGCAACCACTTGCTATTTGGAGAGAAAACACCCATTGTGAAGAAGTGATGTTGTGAATGCCCCATCTCTGGCAGTGTTCAAGGCCAGGCCGGACAGAGCTTGGAGCAAGCTGCTCTAGTGGAAGATGTCCCTGCCTATGGCAGGGATTGGAGTTGGGTGAGCTTTGAGGTCCTTTCCAAACCATTCTATGATACTATGTTGATTCTCTGCTGAATACACTACCTATAGGAAACTGTTATGGGTTTATAGCTCGAACATGCTTCTGCAAAGCTGCTGGCCAACACCCTGTACTGGAATTGTCCTTTCATCCCTGTTCTGCTTTTTCTGAGCATGGAAACAGGACAATTTAGTTATTTCTAAATAGCAGTGAAAGTAGTATGGCCCATGTACAGTGATCTCCCCATTCTCCAGGCTGTGGAGCTACAGTGCTTACGAAAACCTTATTTTCACAGGATTCTATAGGTTTTCTACAGCATTAGGTAACCGTCTTTGGAATCTTGCCTCTGAAGTCACTTTGAACTCTCCAGTGTTTTCTCATGAAGAAGGTTTGTTTAAATTGGAGGATGTGATTCAAGCACTTTTCCCTCCTACTACAAGTCTTGTGCATTTCAAAGTGGGATTCACTTTGCAGCTAACGCGTCTCCAGCTGAGCTAGTGGCTTAGTGTGTGAGGAGAACCCAACACTCCAACAGAGACCACACCAGGCATTAGCCGCTGAAGAAGTTGCTGACAAGTTCATTAGTATTAGTGTACACGTGAAGATACAGGACCAAAGAGGAGAGGGAAAGAGACCATATCAGCTTCCTAACTAGTACATTTCACAGCAGTGTGATTTTCAAACTCCAAGATGAGGGAGAGGAGACCAAAGAACAAACTAAAAGAAAATAAAAGAACTCCGAACATTCCCTAAGTTAATAAATGTAATAAATGCCTCTAAAACACAGTGAGGATCTATGGAAATTATTACAGGGTACCTCATTTTTAAGGAGTGTTTTAAGATCATAAAATCCCGGACTGGTTTGTGTTGGAAGGGAGCTTGAAGCTCATCCAGTTCCAGCCCCCTGCCACAGGCAGGGACACCTTCCACTGGAGCAGGTTGCTCCGAGTCCCATCCAACCTGGCCTTGAGCACTGCCAGCGATGGGGCAGCCACAGCTTCTCTGGGCACCCTGTGCCAGCACCTCAGCATCCTCATAGTGAAGAAGATCAGTTCCTTGTGGCAGAATTTACTTGTGTAATCCATGCAGGCTCATGATGGATTTCAGTTATTCACTAGACAGTAGTTTTAGTGGTGGCCCTGTGCAACTGCACAGCAGTATAATTTATGAAGTAGGACAGAACTCCCTAATTGTCTTTTATGTTGCAGATCTGTACAAACTGTTCACTGCAGTGTTCTGCAGAATAAACATTCTTCCTCTTTATGGGGGGAGAGGGGGAAGGTCTGTGTCAACAAAACTCTGGTTACATGCTTAAATTGTATCTCTTAGATATAATTTATTTCCTGGCAAACACATAAGTGAATGTTTCTCCAAAGTGGACACTGGTCTTGGGCAAATTCCCCATTAGTTGTGGGTCTCTTCCCCTCTGCTTCTTCCCAGACTTTGGCTCAAAATCTTAAGCAAGGAGACCAAGAATGCTGACCCCTCAAACACAGAGGACACACAACAGCGCCATTGGCATGTCAGAAGGGAACATCTCCCTGTTCATACTCCCTGCTCCCAGTGCTTGGGAATTAATGAGAAAAAAGAAAAACAAAGCTCTGGCATTCTGAGAAACTTTAAAACAAAATAAGGAATCAGTCGTGGAATGGCCTTGCAGGAAACACTTCCATAGAAAACCTTCAAAGGAGTTGCCAGACTTCAGGCTTGTCAGATTGCGTTGCGTGAATGAGTCTGGTTCAGGAAAATAGGTTTAGGTTGCAGTTATGGTTGTCTTGGGAAACAGTGTAACAGTTCTTTCTGTCAGTTTTCCTCTGTAGGTGTCCTAACTATCCCCTTTGTCCCAGAATATTGGACCTTTCTCAGCGTGATCTGTCAATTTTTTGTGAAGCTATTTGATCATGAGATTCTGCTGTGTTTGCGAAGGATCTTGCAGCTCTGATTTCAGGTGATTTCCAATGATTTCCGATGCCAGACTGGTCTGTTCTGTGCCATGAGTATAGTCAAATATTTGAGTAGAGAACATAATTCTGTTCTAAGTCTCAGTTTTTGGACGTGGCTTTTCCTGCGAGTTGGATGTTGGTTGCCTTTTGTGTGTGCTGAATTGGAGAGCCTGAGGAGGGAACTGTGGCACTCCCAAAGTTTCCAAATGCTGCTTCTGTTCCCTCCCTCATGTTGCTCACAGGGGTAGGGCTGAAGTGCAGAACCTGCCCCCTGCATTGTACTCTTGGAAATTGCTCTTGATTTTCCAGTCTACAACATCTGCAGTCATGGTGGCAATGGTTGCTAATGCAGCTTCCAGCTCCTTGGAGCTGGTGAGGTTTGGAGGTGGCGGAGAAGCACTTTCCTACAAGTCACTCCCTCACTGGAGTACTTTTGTGTATGGGCTTTTGTTGTTTGTTTGGTGGGTTTCTGTTTGTGTTTTACACAAGTCTCTGTAGATTCAGGTTGCGTGAAATGCTCTGAACCAAAGCGCAGGATTTTGGTCTCACCTTTTACAATTCTGTGGGGTTTTTTTTTGTGTTTTCCCCATGATTGAGCGAAGGAGCAGGAAAGTTTAAGACTCAGTATGGAATTCATTAGCTTATGGGAACTGCTTTAAATCTGTTCTTTCTGAAACTGGAAGATCATATATCTCTTCATACATCAGTATCTCAGATTTCTGGACCCTTCTGATAGCAGTGAGGCATTAATGCTGTCTGAATGTTCATGACAGCGTTGCATTTGAGTTTGGAAGCTGGTTTCCCTGGGCTGAATGGTAAACATGCCATGCATTAGGCTACCCAGGAGTCTTCAAGCTTCCCCACTAGCATGGTTCAGTCTGTCTGACTTGAGTGCAGCAAGAAGCATTTGTGTCTGGTTCAGCAGTTTCCTTCCTCCTCCTCACTGTGTCATGTTCAGGCCTCAATAGAAAAGCCTCTGTTGATACTGGCAATGCACTCCAGTTATGAAAACCGGACATTGTTTTCCTAAGCAGCACTTAGTTGTGTATACTCGAGTTCATTGCCTTGGTTACGGTTTACAAGGAGGTTTTGTTAACTCTGCCAGCTGAGCTGCAAGGGTGCCAGGATGCCCACAGCAGACGGGGATGATGAAGTGAGATGCATGCGTAGGGCTTTTTTTTGTCTTCATGACTTCACATGGGTGTTACTCCATAGAAATCTTTTTTTATAGGCTTCTGGAACACGAGAAGAACAAGATTCTGAACCGAAAAAGAGGCAGAGAAACCAAACTGTCCTGGCACTGTGAAGCGCTTGCCATCCTTCTTTGCCACAAAATGAAATTTACTTTGTCTGATACAAACATTTTGAGGGAGAATAGTAAATGTGGTATGGAGGGATATTGCCACCATTCTAAGAATCACAGACTCAGGCTGGAAAACACTCACAAGATCTTCCTTTTGACACAGCTCCCTTTGAGTCAGAGGTAAAGGGATGCAGTTCTGTCAAAGTGGTTTTTAGAATTAAGGCTGTGTTTGTGGAGGAGCGTGTGGTGTTGTGTGCAAGCATGGTGGGGTTTGCATCTACATGTTTGCCAAAGGGAAGTGTGTCCACGTCGAGCGGTAAGCACGGGTCTGTGTCATCACAACCGGAGCTGCTGTCCTAAGCACAGTTGTTCTGGTGGGGTTTTCGGGGGGGTTTGTTTGTGTGGTGTTTGTCTTTCTTTTTCCCTGCTCAGACATACCCACCATGAGCTCACCGTGAACCCCCCAGCTTTCTCAAACTGAAAATCGCTGACTTCCTCCCTGCTTCTACATCTCCTATTACCTGCTTTTCTTATGCTGAGTTTAGTGTTGTATTCCATGTAATGTATATTTCCACCATGAACCTTCCCCCTGCTTAGATATCTCCCTGAATTAATGTCATTCTTATAATGTCCTATTTCAAATCAGAAATGCACAGTTATGAGAGCTGTGCACTGAGTTAATGGTATTTCATAGAATCCCAGCCTGGTTTGTGTTGGAAGGGATCTTAAAGCTCATCCAGTTCCTTACCCACCAGGTCAGAGGGACACCTATGTGTTTGAATTTACCTTGAGGTATGTAGGAAGTACTTCAATAAAATCAAGTATTTTTACTTCTGTATAGACTTAGAAAGTAATAAACAAAAGGTGCATGTGGGAGTCCTCAGTAATTTATGCCTTGTATAGGAAGTACTTGCATCTCTAACATATCTTCCAAGTGACAGATAGTACAGTAACTGTACAGATTTGCCAGCAAATGTAAGGGGGGGATAATTCTCATCAACCAAGAAAACCAAAACAAATTGTCTATTTTCAGATAAGATGAAAATTTGCATAATTTCTCCTTAATGGTGGCTTAAACCACGACATGGAGTTACAATGCTTCAGATTTACATGGTTAACATCACTCCTCTTCTCTATTAAACCTTCTACATACAAGCAAGGCACATTGGAAGAATTAACACCAGAGCCTTACCCTGGCTACCTTGGGGTGAGCTGCCGTAGTCCAGAAGTGCCTTTGTCACACCTGACAACGGGGCTTTTTGGATTTCTGCAACTCTTGGCACTGTGTACTGCACCAAAATTAAATGGTGGCCAGTGTCTGGGAACTAGGCCTGGACTTCTGTGTTGTCATGGGTTCAGCAGTAGCAGTCATTTTTCTCCGTCTTAGTAGTTGGTGCATCACTGTGCTTTTAACTTGTGGCCTGAAAACAGCGCTGATAACACCAATGTTTTGGTTGC
>JANRGW010033419.1:0-10227 GCA_024733675.1 Psilopsiagon aymara
GGATCACCTCCCTCGACCTGCTGGTCACGCTCCTTTTGATGCAGCCCAGGATACCGTTGGCTTTCTGGGCTGCAAGCGCACAGTGCAGCCTCCTCATGTTCATTTTCCATCGACCAACACCCCCAAGTCCGTCTCTGCAGGGCTGCTCTGGGTGGCTTCTCCAGCCAGCCTGCACCTGTTTGCAATTGCAATTGAAGACACAGTAATGGCAGTCCAGCTAAGGGAGGACGAGCAAGCTTTCCAGGGTGATGGGCACTGTTAATGGCAAGGGGATGTGCAGCTGCTGATGATGTTGTTACAGCTGAGCTATACTTTCCACTGAGCATTTATAAAACACATATGGAGTCATTTTAGAAGAGCCATACATGAAAAGATTGGTTTTCTTGAAGATTAAAGGACAGAAGGACCAAAAGCAGGCTTGAACTTCCATTGTAATCAGTCCCCTGACTTGCACGAAGTCTCTTGTATTAAGAGTCCAGCAGAGCTCACGGGCACTGTGATTTTCCCACTACTTTGTGGGGCTTTTCCCCACCTTGGAAGTTTCAACTTTATTACAAACAATCAGAGTGAAAAATAGCTATTGCTTTAAAAAAACCCTAAATTGTCAGTTTCTCTGAAGTCTTTGCTATAGTTCACTATGCTCACTATGTGTATTGGAACTAATTATTATGAAAGAGTGGTAAAAAACAGAGAAGCAGAATCATAAAACTCCACAGAATTTTATTACCCTTACTAAGGACTGATGCTAATCCCTTGAAAGTCAGCAGAACAACATCAAGTGCTCTGTATGGGACAAAACATTAAACCCCCAGCATTTTATGAGAGCACAAATATGAACCTGATGTGTTTCCCACTGAGGGAAGATATTCCATGCAAAAAAACACCCAACTATAAGGCTTCAATTTAGATAAAATGCTGACCACTGCACCTCCACCCTTAGGGTTTACCAAAGGTTTTTCCTTAATTCTGCTCACAGGCAGGTCTATCTAGAAAAGCTCCATCTTAATTCTTTCTTTGCCATTGCAGTAAAAATATGAGCATCCCTCTGCTTATTAATTAAGGTCAACAACTGATGGTCTCTGACCCTCGCAGAGGCAAATCATCATAGTTATACTCTTCTTACCTAAAAACCAAACAGCACAAATACATTACACATGAGTATAATCATAGGATCACAGAATGGTTTGGATTGGAAGGGACCTTAACGTTTACCCAGTTCCAACCCCTGCCATGGGCAGGGACACCTTCCACTGGAGCAGGTTGCTCCAAGCCCCGTCCAACCTGGCACTGAACACTGCCAGGGATGGGGCAGCCACAGCTTCTCTGGGCACCCTGTGCCAGTGCCTCAGCACCCTCACAGGGGAAAATTCTTCCTTATATCTAATCTAAACCTACCCATGATATCCCACAAAACTGTATTCTACGGGGTAGAGGAAGCATTTCAGAGCTCTAAAGTGATGCTGTTGTTGGCTTAAGCTTTTCTAACATTCCACATTTCTACAGAACCATTAGCCAAATACCTTCCCGAATTTCTGACAGCCTGTGCAGGCATTCATGTTTGCAAATGATAGAGATCTCATGTCTGCAAAGCACACGATTAATGCCGCCGCCCTGCATCCCTATCATCAAGCTGGCATCCCTACACTTTCATTACTGTTTCCTGGCAACGAAGCAAGGAGGCACTTCCATGAATGCTAACAATCCATAGTCATCCTGCTCACAGACCTTTCCGGAGAGCCCTGCTGAAATGAATGAGTGGATCAGTGGTATCTGCTCGTGCAGTATCAGACTCAAACACAGAATCATTTTTCCTGCATGGGGATAGCATCATTAACACGGTTTTGTATTTAAAAATCACTTCCATTTTTCTTTCTAGGCATTTATTTTTGGAGTCATACCGTATTATTTCACCCCAAAACATAATAAGCCCATTTCTGTGCATATTGCATAAACAAACCTCATTTATCCATTTGGTTAGCAATCAGCTGGGCAGTTTGATGGTTGGGTGGTTTTTCTTCCCAGTTTACATGATCAAGGTGTGGTGATGTGACAAATCTAATACTGGACATATATATGTATGTATTTTTAAATGGCAAATGATGAGTGTTTCCACTTTTAAGCAGAGAGATTGTTTCACTGATACCAAGACTAAAAGACAAAGAGCCATATCTTGGGATGTTGCGCTTTCTCTGATTGGAGTGATATAACTCTTTGAGCCCTCCTAGCACTGAACTAGGCAGAAGTAAATAACAGCAGAAAAGCAGGAAAAGGAGATGCTGTTTGTATCTTACACTGTTGTGAATGCACAAGGATTGCTCCCTCCAAGAGTAAGTCCTCCTTCATGTTCAAGCAGGCAAGAGGTGAGAAAGGCAATGGAGGAAGAGAGACTTGCACAAGTGTTTTCAAATTACAAATGTACTTGCCCTTCTTTTCCCTGCCTCTTCATAGTTACCCGCTGTTCTGGAAGCTCTGAACTGAACCAAAATGAGAAGGAAGGGGAAGGGGAAAGGAAAAGGCAAAAGGAATGGGAAAGAGACAGGGAAACAGAAAAAGGGAAAGGGGAATGGAAAAAGGGAAAGGGAAATGGAAAAAAAGGAATGGGAAAGGGAAAGGGGAAAAGGGAAAGGGAAAGGGAAATGGAAAGGGAAAGGAAAAGGGAAAAGGAAAGGGGGAGGAAGAGGGAGAAGGAGAGGGAGAAAGAAAAGGAAAGCAAATATTCTGAAACCAGAAAGCTTCTCATTTTCCTTTCTATTATGTCAGTTATATTAGATTTTGCAGGGTATCTGCAGTCCTCTGATGAACATCTCATTTGACTCTCACTCCTTACAACCTCCCTCCCCAGTCCTGGTGAGGCTTTAGTTAATGTTGCAGCGTTTAACTAATGAATGGACCCTTATGCACTGCATCTGCCTTCCCCCAGGGCTTGCTCATGCGAAATGCTGCCAGCTTCACAGCATGTGGATTCAGAGAAGATATACTGCATGGTCTTATCAAGAAAAAACACTGTATTGACAAAGAATCAATACTCAGGTTTGTACTGATGCTGTCAATATTGTTAATGCTTTAATGTCCTAAGGCAAAATTTGACTTGAAAAAGATCTGAGTGTGCCCTGGAACACTTTATTTTCTGTGCTTTTCCCTCTGGCAGCTGGCTCTTGTTTGAAGTCAGGGCAAAGAATCCCTTTGGATCATTAGCATTGCTCTGTGACTGTCTGCATAGCAAGTTTTCCATCTCCAACAATTGTTTTCTTGGATGAAACTGTCCAGGTAGTGAGAAAGTGAGTAATGGGTTTCAATCACACTTAGCAGATCTAAAGGGTTAGCTGCCCCTTGCTGTAATATACGGTTCTGGTTATGTTAGCCTAAAATGAGTTTAAGATGGATTCCCTGAAGAAATGGTTCATGGCATATAATCTGGCTGCTGAGCAGTATTTCTTTGGGTGACAGCATCCCCAACTGACTTGCTCAGGGGCTGTGGCTGTTGAACAAAGTCAGCTCGGGGACATTCCCTGTGTATAAGCAGATATCCCACAAAAACATTCTTAAAAGACTCACTGAAGAAGGGAAATACAACCCCTGACATAGGAGCTGGGGCTGAGGTCATTTATGCACATGTGGTCTCAATGCACAGGAGTAAGAAGTGACACCATTACAGCCACGATGGACTGGGGAAAATCAGGCAGGGTGCAAAGCACAGAGGAACAATATTCATCCTCTCCTCACTCATAGACCCATATTAGGGTGAAGGACAGGCTACTCACTCCTGAGGGTAGGGATGTCTGCCTCCAAAACTGAGAGTCCAAAGGGGCAATGACAATCCCACACCTTGCTTCCCACTTAGCTATAAGGAGCAGGCATGGATGCAGCATGATAAAGTCCAAGGGCAACTGTTAGTTGACTCTCCCTCAGATGTGTTCTGGATGGCAGCTCGTACCCACAGTCCCTCTTTTCAGGAAGTTAGAGGCTGATTTGCCGTAGCTGAGAACCTACAGGCTGCCCCTTGCAGGGCTGTCCGCAGATCAGCAGCTGGTGCCTGGATGGAGACTGAGGCAAAGGGAGTCTCTACTGGGAACACCCAAATCCAGTAGAGAAGAATGGGATCAGCAGTGGATTTTTGCCTTTATTTGATATTATAATATTGCATAGGGACATTTCTTCTTTTTTCACAGAAAATGCGTTTTCAAACATCAAATTTCTACTTGTCATTACCTGTGAAAGGTTAACATTGCTTTGTTCCTAACACAGTGTTAGGAAGGACTAAATATTCAGAGTGAGCAATGGACAAGTTAAAAGCTTGACAAAACCAGAACCAAACCAAAACCAAACAAGCCTAAAATATTTTGCAATCAGCAAAGAGAAAGGGGCAACCCCTTCTCTATATTGTTTAGCTGAGATTTTATAGAATGTGGAAAAGGTAGTAGTATATTTCTAACACTTTATTGCAGGCTTGGGAGAAGGGAGTGTAGACAGTGCTACCCAATAGGTGCCTCTTCACTGACAAACTCATACAAGCTGGCTCTGCCCTGCCAGTCCTGCCCCATGCTCTTGGACGGAGGAGAGGTGAGGATCACCTCATCTGCTTCCCAGCTGCACTTCTCCAAGCATTTAGATGGCTTCAATACCCACCTGTATCAAGCAGGGGAGGGAACAGCAGTGAAATGCTGCCATCCACGTACCTGACATAGAATCGTAGAATAGTTAGGGTTGGAAAGGACCTTAAGCTCATCCAGTTCCAATGCCTCCTGCATGGGCAGGGACACCTCTTACTAAGCCATGCCACCCAAGGCTCTGTCCAATCTGGCCTTGAACACCCAGGGATGGAGCGTTCACAACTTCCCTGGGCACCCATTCCAGTGCCTCACCACCCTTACAGTAAAGAACTTCCTCCTTATATCCAATCTAAACTTCTCCTGTTTAAGTTTTAACCCATTGTCCCTTGTCCTATCACCGCAGTCCCTAAAGACATCATGAGTGGTAGCACAGGAGTTGGCATCCTGTATTTCTGTCACCTTGATGTTACTGCCTCATGAGCTAGCTAAATTACTGTTAGAGCAGCAGTGTCTCCCTGTGCTGGAAATCACACCTTTGACAGCAACACAGATGTACCATTGGATAGCAACCACAAGATCACATTTCCACATTGAGCTGAAAAATGACTAACCTCAAAGCAAAGAAGTTGTGTAGGCTGAATGGGATTCTCCAGGATAAACTATCACTTCACACAGAATTAAGGAGGCAGCAGGAGGTGTATGGGAAGAGTTCATAGTTCCTCTGTCTTGCAAGAAAAAAATGAAACACCTTTTGTAATAGTGCTTTTTCAGTGCTTGAAAATGTTCAAGTGTTTCATCCATTTTATGAAGAACAAAAATCTGTTCTAAAAACTGAATATAATTTATAAATATACCCTTAAACAAAAGGGGGTTTTGTCATTACTAGTTTTCTCCTGCAAAATTATGACCAGCTCTATGTGAAGTAATTGCCTTTTGGGCTGAAAACAGAACATTTTTATTTGATTTAGGATGTTGACTGCTTAATACTGTACAGCCTTACTTTGTAACCAGAAGTGCAGCGGGAAGGATTGTCTTAATCCACCTGCACACTTCATTTTAAGGCAGCAGATTCATGTGTTCATATATCCAAGCACCTGTTCCCATTTCACTCTTTGGAGGTGGGAAATTTATTCATTCAGAGGCAAGATCTCATCTCAGAGAGCTGAGATTTATTTTTACATTACTGAAGGCAGGATGGTGTAAATCATAGTTGGAATGGAGTCTTTTAGAAAGCCAATGAGTGCAGAGCTGCTCCATGTGGAATTCTGATGGAGATTGACGCTGCATTTGATGTTGTTCTTGACCCACAGCATTTGGTGATATAGAGTGTTTATTTTACAGGGATGGCACAGGAGAACCCTAATACTTGGAAAGGGATCTACCACACTGAAACTAAATGAGAAATAGGCACTGGAAGGCTCTCCGACTCCCAGCACGGCTGCAGACATAAGGCAGCACAACACATGCACTCATTTCCACAGCCAGCCAAGCTTTAGGAGCACTGAAAGAATTTATAGCCAGCTCGAGTCTACCAGATATGGCAGATTTACAGCCAGTTCAAGTACCAGAGATGGTATGATTTACCAGCACCCCAGTGCCTGTTGTGACTGAGAACTAAATGATTTAAATCAATAAATGTTTAAAGGAATGAGACAATCAAAATAACTCACAAACTTTATTAGTATCCATAATGGGAAACTGGCAGAGTTCAACACAAGCCCAGGCAGAACTTGTTAGAGGAGCTTACTACTGCTGTTTGCCCAAACTACAGTAATTATTAACCATAAGACTAGTAATAAACAAGCTTATTTATGGCTTTCATAGCTTGATGCTGGCATGGGTCTTAGCAATTTCAAGGCTGAGCTGGCTTGAGAAAGAAGTGTTTGGAAATCAAAGAGCTTCTTTATGAGATCCTGTTGTTCATAGAGCCCCACACTTCATGCTGATGGTGAGCTGCCAGGAAGCACTAAGCTGGGGAGACCTCCCTCCTCAGGTAGGACTCTTGTAACCAAATTTCTGCTCAAGATCCTCCTTCTGGGCAAACCTGTTTTCCTATCAAGCTGTGTTTTCAAGGGCAGGTTTGCTCTTCCATCCAGGACATGCTGTATTCCTTCCCCCTCTGGGGAGAAGTTTCTTTAGGTCCACAGTGGGACCATCAGTTATTTGAGACCACCATGCCCACCCATGGCCCTGCCTTCCAGCCCATGAATGCTGCTTAAAGCAAGTTAAGCTTCCTCCTCACCTCTTTGCCACCGTTCATCTGGGCTGCTGCAGATATCACCTCTAACCTTCTATTTCCCAGCTGCTCCAAGCTCAGCGATATAGGTAACATTCCCAGCACCCATCTTCACTTCACTGGTCCCTCAGATGTCTTCAGTTTGCATCAGGCACATCCCTCCAAGGTATATGGCTGCTTAAGCTCATGACCAGCACTGACCTGGTGCAGCTTGACTGGCTCAGGATGCTTTGACACAAGGGTTGTGAGGAGCTTTGCTAGGGCTCCTCTTCATTTAGGAGCTGTGCTTAAGCCTAGTCTGTGACTGTTGGTCCTTACCTGAGCTGTACAGCAACTGTGCCTGGCCAAGTACCTCACAGAGCCCAAGCTGCACACCTGGTGGACCTTTCTTGTTGCTTCTGACTTGTCTGGTGGTCAGCAAGCAGCGGCTGAGCTGCTGGATTTAGACCTGCTCTTCTTGCTCAGGTGCTGTGAGGCTGTGCCATGCTGCTGCAGTCTGTCTGACATACTGGGCTCCTGGCTTGCCCTCCTTTATGGACCCACTTGCCCTTGGTGCTCCCTGATAGCATAGTGTTACACCAAGTGCTGTTGTCTTCATGAATGACCCAGGCTGGTTCCTCTGGTCATGCCCTACAGCCAGTTCCTAGTTTCCTAGCTCTGCCCTGGACAGGGCTTCCTGCCCCATTAGAGACCATCCCTCCTGCACCTGGTGCCCATTGTGAGAGTGCTGTACAGAGCACTGCTGCTCTCCTTTTACCCAGCATTGCAGGCAGGACAGCACTGGTGGGCTGAGAACTCATGCACCAGGGAAACTCTGCAAGAGCAGCAGATAAAACTGGTTTGTATTGATGTGGGTGAAGATGTTCACACTGGGAGACTGATGGTTTGTGAAATTCAAGAAAACAAGTGATGGAAACAACCAGGCGATTATATGCAACTCAGCAGGTAAGTCTTGATTTCATTATACTACAATGTATTAGGATTCAGAAGTATTGAATTTCAAACACTCAGTGTAAGTCACATCGCTTAAACTACATTAGAATGCTGATACCAGTAAAACTAATAAAGTTAACCCAGACTGAAAGAAAAAGGGAAGGAATGTGGGTATTCTTGCTCAATCATAAATCAAACCAGTGCATTGCTATTCTCCCCAGTGAAGAGTTACAGCATGGACAGATGGCACTGCCACCAATTAGTACTAATAAAAGGACAACCCCCAGCACCCTGAACTAATTTGGAACCATCTGTATGGAATTAAAAGCACTAGCGGCATTTTATCTTTTTCAGTACATTAACACACCAAAAACTAACTGGGAACCACCATGACGATAAATATAGCAAATAGGAAGTCTGCCATAAAGCGCAGTGCTCAGCATACTTGTGATTTCAGAGAAGCTTTTGCCCCGAGGACTGAAGTATAAGAGATGCAAAACCCTGAAAGTGTCATCTGCTAAAGGTCTGGCATGTTCTCCAGCGTGCAGAGCTTTTATTTCTGGGGTTGTTTTTTTTTTTTTTGGGGGGGGGGGGAAGGGGGGTGGTTTTTCATTGATGTTAATTGCAGGGGTTTTGTATTAATAGAGCAGTGATAGTTGCTGCCACCTGGTGAGCACTAAAATAGAAGAAACAGAGCTGAGATGGGAAAGGGAATAATTCACTGCTGAACTCAGCTGGCTTCTGCTGAACAAGCTCTTTGTGTGACCTGTGGAGTCATCCTCCAAGTTCTACTGATAATTTTATTCTTATTTTAATTCCTTAGCATGCTTGATAAAACACAAAGATGAGAAACACGCATTGCACAGTTTATCATGCAATCACAGAATGGTCTGGGTTGGAAGGGACCTTAGAGCTCACCTAGTTCAAACCCCTCTGCCATGACCAGGGACCCCTTCCACTAGACCAGGTTGCTTCAAGCCCTGTCCAACCTGGACTTGAGCACTGACAGCGACAGGGCAGCCACAGCTTCTCTGGGCAACCTGTTCTCATCATGTCTCACCACCCTGACAGGGAACAACTTCCTAATATCTACCTTACCTACCCTCTGTCAGTTTAAAGCCATTCCCCCTTGTTCTGTCACTATGTGCCTTACAACAAGTCCCTCTCCAGATTTCATGTAGGGCTACTTCACGTACTGGAAGGCTGTAAGGTATCCCTGGAGCCTTCTCCAGGCTGAACAATGCTGGATATATATGTTGGATATATTATTCTGGATATAAACAAATATGAATGTCAAGTATCTAAAATTCAATGCTGGTTCACTTAAAAATGGTAAATTTTATTTATTTATTTATTTTAAGTAATGCAACTATTTTCTGTTGCCATAAACTAGAAGTCTATCCAGAGAAACAAAGTGCTGTGCTGTTTGTTCCTGTGGACTTGGTAAGAGAGAAAGGTGACTTGGTCAACAGAACAAGTAAACAGTTGTATTAATCATGATAGACTGATTTTGCTCTAAAACACTAGTAATAAATACGTGGTTGTGATGGTGTACTCTTCCCTTGGCTGGTGAAGGTCCCTTGACTAAATTACATTGTCTACCTGACAGATCTGTCAGGCAGAGTATTTAATAATTGAAAGTATAAACTGCCAACAATAAATGTCAGGTGAATGTGTGGAGGTTCTTCTAGATCACGCAGTACTACATTCAATCATCTTAGTGATTACAGAACAGCTTTATTAAAGGAACCACAGTACATTTTTCCTTTTCCATACAGTGTTTTTGCTTGCCTTTCTCCCTACCACTGGGTGTTTTATTGTCCCGCAACAGGGGTCAGCTGGGTCCTCTTCCTGAGCAGTTAGTTAATTCAGGTAGTTCAAATGATGCTTTTCCAAGTGCTTCACATACATTTGTCAATACTAAATTTCTCCTGCCAGCACGCTGTCTATTCACTTTGCTTTGTTAGTTTGCAAAGGTCGCGTATCCTGAGCCTGTGAACAATGATCTGTAAATCACTGCAGGCTCCTCAGCTCCTTCTCACAATTTACACTGGCAGAAGGCAGTCAGGACAACTGCCCAGTAACTGCTGAATTATAGGACCCAATTCCTTTTCTTTTGCACCTTCTAACTGAATATAGATCCTGAAATTGTTCACCCTTCAAAGAACCTTTTCTGTCTTAAACATGAGGTTTCACATATACTGACTTTGCCAGCGCTCACAGTACCACTTTTGTGCTTCCTAGGGAATTTCCTTATTTCCTGCCATTTTGTTCACTGTCTTTGTCCATGTTCAAGTGTTTAGGGTGGTATTATCTTGCATCTTGAGACAGCAGAACACAGCAGTCAAAAACTGAAGATCAACCCAGCCATATCACATAGCATTTATAGAATCATAGAATAGTTAGGGTTGGAAAGGGCCTGAAGATCATCTAATTCCAACCCCCCTGCCATGGGTAGGGACCCCTTACACTAAACCATGTCACCCAATGCTCTGTCCAACCTGGCCT
>JANRGW010033422.1:0-55256 GCA_024733675.1 Psilopsiagon aymara
AGGGTGGTGAGGCACTGGAATGGGCTGCCCAGGGAAGTTGTGAATGCTCCATCCCTGGTGGTGTTCAAGGCCAGGTTAGACAGAGCCTTGGGTGGCATGGTTTAGTGTGAGGTGTCCCTGCCCATGGCACGGGGTTTGGAACTTGATGATCTTAAGGTTCTTTCCAGCCCTAACTATTCTATGATTCTATGCTCAGCATTGTTTTTTGAGGTCAGCAGGATTGCTGGCTTGACCGAGATAATCTTATTCTTTATAAACATATAAAGTTACTTCTCAGTGATGAAGGAGAAAAGTGCTATGATTTCAAGTAATGGAATGGAAGAGGTGGTAAGAAGCATCTTCTTTGCGGCTTTAAAAATGCCTGTGAATAAATACTGCTTTCAAAACAAGTAATAGAGAAGGCAATGAAGAAGAAGGTCTGTCTGTATACATGTGATAGGCTTTGTTGAGTCCTGAGTGAAGAAAGACAATTTCACACTCCTCAAACCCTCAGAAGGAAGGAGTCTCTCCCCTCAGGGTGAGGAACTGGACAGGGAAAAGACCCTGCAGCAACTGTGGCAATCAAGGGAGGAAGAAGTCAAGAAGTTACTGAGAAATGTGTCTGGGAAGCAGTGGCGGTGTAAGGGGATTTTCTGGCTTTCAAAATGGTTAATAGATTTAAAATAGTGCCCTGGTAATGCAATTGGTACTAAAATCCTCATGTTCCAACTGTAGAATTATAGAGATGTTTATATACTAAGAAAATATATGCATTATGAAAAATATGGATCAATGTAAAAAGGCATTTAAATTAACCCCAAACTGGCAATTTTGTTATATATTTAAAACATCTGGTATAGAACAATGTCATATTCTGTATTTTGTGTCTCTTAAAATGTAGTCTGTTTTTCATATTTCAGCTGAATATCTTTCCAGTAAGTACAGTTTGTTCTGGAAAGGGGTTGTTTGGGGTTTCTTTTCCCTATTTATACTATTGCTAAAATGACATGCGTAGATTTAGATAATTGGTAGAAATATTGACAAAACATAATAAAAGTAAACTAGTTTAATCAGGATCTTTTTCTTAGTTTTCTGTTTTTCAGGGCTGTGTCAATCGATTTCATGTATCACTTTGTTAGATAAAATAGGTATAGCTAAATGATAGTGGCAATGAAATAAAAATAACAAATCCTTTATATTAACTGAATTGAGAGCTCCATGATTCAGAATTAAAGTATTGCTTCCAGTCTTTTATTTCCATGATATTTCTGCTGGAATCTTGTTTGCTCTTCAAATGCATTGTTGAGCTTTATGTTGATATCCATTCCAGATGTTTTCAAGTTCTGCTAATTTGTTTTCCATATGATACCTACTTACAGAACCATTTCACTTGTAGTTATTGCAATTGTATCTGCTAGCTGCATTCCCTACTGGATGTAACATTTTTCTTCCATCAGGATAGGTTTTCCCACCGCTTCTGCTATTTATTTCTGTATTTCCATAGTAGCTTCCAGGTGCATCCAAAGTCTGGTGCATGTGCCTTCAAGAGCTTACAGGTTGAGATTTGGAACTTGCAAGGTGTTGTGTGCATTTGTCTATACAAATAGTCTGTTGACTTTAGAAAACTAGATCAAAATTAGATCTGAGTTTGAGAAATAGAATAACACAGGATTCGGTTGTATGCCTAATCCTAGCCATTACGCAACAAATGATTTTAATATCTTTGTAAAATCCTGCAACTGTGCAGGATTTAAACATGCTCTTACACACACGCTTTGCTGTACTCTACCCACAGTATTTTATGCTGTTGCGCAAATATCTGACCCTTTTCTGTTGCATTATGAAACAGAAAATAGGAAAACAGAATTACATTTCCAGATCCAAGCACTTCTATATTCTGCAGTTTTCTAGCACCCATATAGGGATCTGAGTTCCAGTTTTGCACTACTGCATTATCTTTAGTGTCTGCTCATGCATTTTTCTTGCTTTCTGGGTTGACCTCTAGCTAATTGCAACATCTTTAGTTTCTTCTTTTGCATCTCTTTTTGCTTTCAGCTTTGCTTTTCTTGTTTCGCATGCTGCTTCATTATTAGAGCATCAGTTGCTAGAAAAAAAATCAATGAAGCACCCAGTTGATCCCAATCTTTCTTGGCTATTCATCAGCTTAATTGATAATCTCTACCTGAAAATCTTGGAATAGGTTTTGCATGTGATAAATCATGGACTCTGCAGTTCTAGGGCTTGGTGCTCAGCTCCTTGCAAGGCTGCTACAGGGCCCTTAACCCAAGCCAGAGTAACTGGAGTAACCAATTTAAGATCAAGCCTAGTGACAAGAATGGACAATACAGATGCTTTGTAAGATCAGGAGCTCCCAGCGTTGGTAATGGTCTACTGATACAGTGATGGTTACTCATTCTATTGATTCTTAACTTGCAAACTTCTTTTAGTTGCTATTGCTTTTTGATTTAATAGCAACTGGTTTTTGAGAACATGATGTAAGATTCTGAGTAATATCTCTAAATATGATGCCTTTGATGTTCCTGTTAATAACCAGAACTTTTAACAGCAATAAATGGTCCATTGTGAAAATTCACGAAGGAGGCACTTGTAATCCAGTCCCTGCCTTGCAGTGATTTCTTGAATTCTAATCATGTGACAAGATAGAAAAATGTGTTTCTGATTTCTGGATGCAGTAATGCATAAAGAAGAGATCAAGTTGAAAAAATGTGAGAAATCATGTAAAATCTGAGCAATGAAGGCTCTAATGAGGGGAAGGAAAGGAGAGGAATTAATTTGGTCACCATGTATGTGTGGATTGTGACATTTTACATCCTTTATTATGTAAGAATATAGCAAAAGTGACACACGTGAATCATGAACATAAAATGATGCATCTGATTCAGTCTTTTATGTTGATGTTGGAGTTAGTAGTGAAATGCTTGGTCCAGTTGAGATCTCAGTCCTTGACAGCTCTGAGGAGCCAGACCAATCTATGATGTTATGAAAATACTGATGTGCCTGGGTTTTGTTAGCTGATGTGCTCTCATTTTCCCCACCCATTTTAAAAGGGTTTTATTTTACTTTTTAAATGTGTGGATGAACTGAATATGAATAGGAGGTTTTTCAAGCTTCCTTTAGGAGCTAGACGGCTAACAGTGACATGTCATGCAATGTATCACCCTTTGGTTTTATATTAAGTTTTCCTAGAGTTTTTTGTATCATATATGCAAATACGGTAGGCCATCTCTGACTCTAAAATGCATAGTAAATAAGTAGGGAGTCCATAGGGTTGGAATTGTTCAGCTGTTGTTAACAGAGAGAATGAAGCTACATTTTCTAACAAATGGGGATACTACCCTCAACATTTATGGAGAAATGTAAAATATACTGGAAAAGTGGTCATGTAGCACTCAGTGCCAGTGCCATGCTCCGAACATCAAACCTGCCATGAATCTGTGATAATCTGCTCCATCTCCAGTACATCATATTCAGTTGGCTTTCAGGCTTTGTGAGGAAGGATCTATGAGTCCGGAATGCTGGACTAAGAAGGTCAGAAATGATAGAACTTCTGCTCTCACTTCCCTTGTGCATGTCCCTGTCTGTTAGGTACTTAGGGCATGTATCAGGACGGTAACACAGGCAATGTATTGGAAAAAGGACAAGTTGCTAATGTGAAAATCGGTCTTTTTCTTAAAGATAAAACTGTGGCAGTGAAACACATTTAGTAATTAACTGGAGGAGGCAGCAGTTTTCTTGGCACAACTCAGTGTGGTTTCTGCTTGCTGTGGTCTCTGCTAAAGAAAACTCATCCGTAATTACAGGTTAAGCCAGTATGCAATGTAAATAACAGGAATAGACAGAGGTTTTCTTATGGTTCTGAACTCTTTTGGGTCCTGTTATCTGGCATGCAAACTAATCCTAAATCTATTGACATTCTTCTTCAAGACATGAGTATAGTTATGTAATATAAAACTACATGTTAAGGGAATATTGTTTTTTTAAGGGAACAGTATGAATATTTAGTTGTGTATACATCTTTAAATGACATTTTGTGTGGCTTTCTAAAACAGAAATTATTGAAAATAGCAATAACAGTAATGAAGTCCCTACTAGAAATATGAAATTTAATGAACTCCCTCTCTATGGTAACTCCTTTAGGAAGATTTCCTAAAGAATGCAGTTTGTTTCTTATTGTTTGAACACTGTTCTTCATGTCACTGCTCCATATGAGCAGCATCTCCAGGTTAAAAACGTTGATTTGGAAACAAAAATCTTTTCAAAGGGCTGTACTGTAGCTGGTTTGTGTCTTTGCAACTCGTTCAATGGGGTTTACCCTGCCAGAGGGGAGACTGAGATGGGCTCTGAGGCAGAAGCTCTTCCCTGTGAGGGTGCTGAGGCGCTGGCACAGGGTGCCCAGAGAAGCTGTGGCTGCCCCATCCCTGCGGTGTTCAAGGCCAGGTTGGACATAGGGGCTTGGAGCACCCTGCTCCAGTGGAAGGTGTCCCTGCCCGTGGCAGGGGTTGGAACTGGATGGGCTTTAAGGTCCCTTCCAACACAAACCAGGCTGGGATCCTGTGATCCTAATAAATCAGTGTTTGCAGTTGTCTGATACTTGTATTAGTGATGTTCTTTGGTATTTGTGCACTTTCATATTTGAATAATCCAATAATAATGAAATTATCAAATTGCACTTGTAGCTCTGTCGCAAGTGGTTGTCCTAATTGCCTGGTTTTGCATTCAGGTTCAGGAACTGAGGAGAAAGTCTATTGTAGCACCTCAAGGTTAGTTTGCAAGGCTTTGTGGGTTTGATCCAGTTTAGAAGAAAAAAATGCTTTTTCCAAACATATTGATGTTAACCACTTTTAACAAAATTAATTCATTATCCAGCAAAGATATGCACAGGTCATTACTTTAAAGATTTTGACATGCTGCAAGTTAGGTTTTTCAGTAAGTGCTTTCTTCATCCATCCAGTTCTTCACAAGGCACTAACAAAATGAGGTACTCTAAATTTTTTCAAGTATTAAGAATAATGCCAAAACCGTATTTCATATATAATTTTTCAGTCATATAGTAATATTTCTTCTATATGTAAATAATTGTACAGTATTTATACAAAAAAACAAGGTTCTGAGAACTGATCAGGTTTTGTAACTACTGAAGCAAACATTTCATTTCAGGGATTGCAAAACATTCATAAATGGGCTGGACATAGTCACAAATTGCTTTTCAGTTGCGATCAGCCTTCCCTAATGAATTTGGACTTCCTAAAACTTCTCAAATTGAATTTGTATGCATAACGTTTCTGTGAACTTCTCAAATGTTCACAAATAATTGCACTTGGCAATGGATCCTTTGAAAAAGGATTGTATTACCTTTTAGAAAAACTTGGCTTGAACTATGCAAACTTATTGGTGAAATAAGTGACGGTTCTGCAGAAGATCCTGTTTCTTGGGAATCTTGGCCTTTTCCTATTCAGACTTGTGATGTAGTTTTTCACTTTGGGTACCTCTTTAGCCTTTGTGAATTAATGATGCATTTTTTATTTTGAGAAGTTTATAAATCAGAAGGAAATTTCTATCACTGCTTTTCACATTCTTTATTTTATATTGATCTTTGGTGAGTTGTACTATATGGAGCTACAAAAAAAAGAACTCTTTATCAGCCTTTTCTATTTATATAGAAAATACATTCTTGCTTCATATTTACCCTACCATTCTCAAAATAATATCCTCTTCTACTGTGACCTTTCAGATTACTCAGGTCTGGTTCTCTCCTTTTTGTAATTCATTTCTGAATAAAGCTAAAAGCAGCAAAATAACAGAATGGAATAAATACTCCCTCTGTTACTGTGCCATCTTTTAGGAGAGGACAGTCTGGTGGTGGAGGGTTTGAGAAGACTGTCTTTCTTACTGACCACCAGTTAAGCTGAAAACTGTCTACAAGGCATATTCCTCTAATAGACTGGCTTAAAATATACTAGATTAAGTGTTAAATAAGTTGGTATTAAATCCTTGCAGTATATTTGCCATATTGAAGACCGTATCCTCATCTCTGGGGATTAACAAATTCAGTGGCTTAAGCTAAAGATGCTTTGTAAATACACTCCATAAATTACACATGGGCTTTTGAGAATAATCCAGACTGCACTGTGGGATCCACAGCCAGTCAGGGATGGCCAACATGTGGCTTTTTCATTGCCTGTGGATCTTGGGAATGCTCTCAGGTATGTGTCTGAGGCTGGGGCTCTAGTGGGGCACATGCTGGCCTGGGGGCCATCCTAAGTTCTCGTTCTTCTGATTTTTCAGTCTTTACAGCTTTCCTTTCACCACCATACCATTGCAACGGTTCAATCTCCCTTTCTTACCATGAATCCTGGTGTGCATTTCTTTGTATGGACCACCTTGATTCTCTTCAGCCAATAGCTTGATCTGCCTTTTCCACACTGAGTTGCACCATCAGGCACTGGTACCCTACAAAATACATTCAGGAATCGAGAAACAATTTTTAATATTAAATTGGGAATGCCTGTATTAATAAAGTAGCATGTAGGGTTTTCCCCTCTCCTTTCTAATTTAACTAAATTCAAATTAATGCTCTCAACTTACTATATGTTGGCATAACTTACATCATGGATAAATCTCCTATTTCATTCACTGTTGTGATCTGATACACATTGCCACATGCATGTGCTACACATTATGAATAAAGCTTTATAGCTGTTTATGTTATGTGATTGAGTTCTTGTAGAGAGAAAATTTGCCAGGACTAAAGGTTATTACTGGCTGTTCTGCAAGTAATATTGCCTAGAACTAAAGCAATTAGGCTTGACAAAATATGAGCTGCTTAAAAAAATATGCTTTTGAAAGCTGGGCTTGTAATAGAACTTGATTTAATACATGCTACTGACATGGAGATTTTAATTAAAGGAAAGAGAAAAATAGCTGCCCTGCTAAGATGGGAAGCAAAGAGAGATTGTTCTGTAGGTGACCAGAAAGGAGGTTGCTTGGTATTGAAATTCAAGATAAAGCCCCCAGGGGGTGGATGATAGAGCATCGATGTATTCTGAACTGAACAGTAATGATTAACAGAATTGTGAGAAATAACTTGTTTTGTCTTTGTATTGTTTCTCCTAGGATACCAGAAATGTGGCTTTTTTTTCAATGGATTACCTTTACTATGTATAGCAAACCCTAGAGGGTTCGGTCATGAAGCTTGCCATGCATCAAGAAGCACTAATTTCTATGCTTTATTATATGGTTGTCAAAAAGCAGGTGAAAAAAATACTGTAGGATCCTCACTCATCATTCGATGATTGAGCCTAACTCAGACTTTTTATTTTACTCCAGGTGTATCTAAAATACAGATGTGTGAATACTTTATTGCTTTCATTTCTCTAGCCAAGCCCAAACATTTTGGCCTGAGTTGGATCATTATGAATTCCTCTAAAATGGAACCTGTTTGGTTATCTCAGAAAATTAAAATGAAAACCCCAAAACCTGAAACAAAACAATCCAGAATGCTTGGTTTAAAAAAATGAAACACACCTAATCTGAGCCTTTTTAGTATTTTGTTTCTACTCTTAAATGAAATACGCTTCATCTTGAGATGTGTTGAAATAAAAATACTATTTGAATAAGAATGATTCCCCCCCCCCCCGAGTTCTGGAGGTTTTTTATTTCATTTTTGGCACAAACTCTTGCTTGAGAGAGGTAATCCTTGTATCTGCCTTAAGTTTGGAAAGGTTTTGCCACCTCCATTGACACAACCAGGAGGATGTTTCTCCATTAAGGTGTTCCAGGTTGGTGTTAGAATTTGGTTTTACCAATGCTGTTAATTCATATGATTCTCCCCATCCTCTGGGGTTTAGTTTTCAATCATCAATCACTAACAAACTGGGGAAGATGCAGTATTCTAATTCACTTGGGATTTTTTTTTGTACTGTGAATAACCAAATGTTGTCTTAGAAATAAGTATCAGGCTTGCTGCTTTGAGTTCTACATTTTCCACTAAGTGGTAATTTAGCACAGTCAGACTAAACACAACTGCCACAGAGCTGTACTTCTCTATGCAGAAGTCTGTTTATTAATTTACTGATCAAAGGTTTTGTGTAGAAATGGGATTTTTATATGTCCAGTGAGAAACAAAACTCAGAGCATTCACAGCCCAGAAAAAAACAATCAGATACTGAATATTTGTGATTAGTCCATAAAGAAATACACTGTTGGGTTGATCTCTTTCCATGTACCTTTGAATTTCTTGCCATTCAGCTTAATGATATAAGACTAGCCTAATACTTAATAAATGTTAATACAGCTATATATGCATACAGCAATATACATTAATAAACACTGACTTGGGGATGATAGCAATGCACCAAAAGCAACTGAAAATGCATGTGGAACTGATTAAAATGTGCAAGAGTTGCAAAAGCCTCAAAGGTAATGTGGCCAAGAGAAACTGTAAAATATCGAAGTGAGGCTTGTAGGTGCTTCTCAAAATTTTCTTCTGTGATGCATTTTATTTTCAATTCCAGGTCTTTCAGTCAAAGACCGCTATTTCACAGGACCACCAAAAAGATTTCTACATATGCTGTTAAATGACATTGCCATGAGACGTTGCTAGGAAAACCTTTATTTACAGCCCCTGTCACAATTGCCTGTGGATATTGCCCATATAATGATGAGAAAAAAATCTAGTTTACTGATACTATTTTAAAGTGTTTGACAGACACTTCCAACAAGTTGGAGGACAGAAAAGAATGTGAATTACTTCGCAGGAGGAAGGGCCGCGAAAGCTTCAGGGTTTTTAATTTAGAATTCTAGTGAAGCAGAAAGAGTACAATTATTTTGATTCTGCTGCGTTTTCTAAACGGCACAATACAGTCATTCTTCCAGATCTTAAAGCTGTCATTTTACAGGTCAGCACTGCAGTGGTAACATATTTTCCAAAGGTCAGTTTTCCAATTATAATCCAAAATTTGACGTTCATATTTTTTCTCATAGCCATGTTGTAACCGCATTCTGTTAATTTCATAAAGATACCATTTAGCTGAGGTAGGTGGTATTCTGGGCATAGGAACAGTCACCTAATGTCAACAGTAAGCAGTAACTGTAACTACTGACTTCCCATCACTTACAAAAAAATATTTTCCCCCAAATTATAGCATGTAGAACGAGGCAGCATCCAAGTCTCTCCCTGGGAAAGGACAGAGATTTTCTTACTCCTTTATATACTCCAGATTGCTTTTATGTCTCACCAGATTTTGCAGGCAACCGTACACACTTTTCTGTTAATATCTGAGAGAAACTTGTTGGCCGAGTCCTAAAAACTGAAGCTGGTAGCAATGGTTTAGTATTTTAATCTATTTACCTGACATCTTCCTCAACTAAAACATACCTTCAGAGACAGTCCAAATAGCTAATGTAATGAAAACATTAGAACTGGAACAAAATCTAGGATTTCACTTCTTCACTTAGGGCTGTTTTTCAGGTTCTTTATATTGTTTGCAATAAACTCATTATTTATACACTTTGGCATATTTAAATGTAAGCTTCCATGCTAAATGCTCAAAGCCACCAAGATGAAAACTCATAGTAAATTACATAATTGGTTTGGGGATAAGGAAAGATACCAAAAGCTTTCTTATTCTCCTTGGTTTATATTTGGTTTTAAAACACAAGCTGTAAGATCCTGCTCTTTTACCTTCCCATAAAGCCAGTACCCATAAACTGTAGAAACATAGGCACAGCTTTTTGGATGATAGAGCAGGCAAACGTTGCTGACATCTCTGCGGTCCAGGTAAGGTGAGAGTCAGCTTTACTTTAATAAAACAAGCATCATATTTCTCTCACTATAAATAAACAGTAGTTTCTGATGGAGTTTCTCAACCACATTCCAGCTGAAAGCCTCACTTTCTTGCAACTTTTTGAGGAGTTAAATCCAAATGTCCAAATATTTGCAGAAGCAAATATTTTAAAGGGAAGGAGGCAGGTGAGAGTAGCCAACCGTCTCCTACAGAAGTGGAAAGCATCCTGGTGTATAGGCACCCCTTATGTCAGTTGCACTGGTCATCAAAAAACATCACCAAAGAACCTTTAATTGCTTGGCTTGTTTTTCCAGTTTTGAATCACTCTGGTACTGGGGAGCAAGAATGAAGAGTGGTGAAGGGGGGAGAAAGCCTGAGGAATTCTGTCGTTTTGGTCAGTTGCTTATGCATATCGTAAATGTACCACAGGAGGCTGTATTTGTTCTTCAGGGAAGACAAACATCTCCCTTGCCCCTCTGTGCTCTGTGTCTGAGAGTGGAGGTTTCAACAACGAAATATGTAAGACAAACCTTGGTGCTGCTCTGTTGTTTGGCCTTTCCATAATTTCTTTTGATAATATCAGGAAACCACTGAATTCCAGGAGGAGGAATTACTTTCTGGTAATTTCATTTGGTATCAACTGCTAGTTCAGATGTAACTAGTGTGTGACAAAGAAGAAATGTTTACTCTTGTGCAGTTACCCAGTACTGAAGTTGGGTATTGGGACTTTGAGAGAAATGTATTTTCACTGAGAATATAACTTCATACTTTTACAATAATTCTTATTTTTTGTACACTCTACATCTGCTCCTTGGAACAATTTTTGATGAAAAATGACTGGTTTCCTCTTTCTTTGTTATATCTTGCATCAATCAGGAGTGACAAAGACTCTGCATGGAAAATGTGGCAGAATAAAATTACTCCAATGAAATTCCGAGCTCACTGAAATGAATGAAGAGGCTCAAATGAAACCTCTGCAGTCAGAACCTCACCTTCTGGATTTACATTTTTAAAATTCCTTTTCTACAATATCCTGAAAACCCCACGCATTTCAGCTGCCCAAACGTTTCCAAAATCATCTCAAAGTCAGTGGAATACTACAAGAAGCAAGGAAACCTCTTCTGTACTTCACCTGCAAAAAGGAGATGTGCTGTCTCGCTGATCAGTGAGGCAGAGAATCACGGTGTAGGGGGTGAGATGCGTGGTACCTCTGAAGCACTGATGTTTTCCCACGTCATCCCATGGGCACATGGCACTGCTGACCTGCAGCATTCCAGCCAGCTCCACTCTGCTCTCTGGAGCAAAAACAGTCAATGGAGCAGACGGGTGCCAAGTTACTCCGTGGTTTCGTAGCATACGGACAAATGTGTTTTGCTTCGAGACCACCAAACTCATTTTCACTTGTGACTTGAACTGAATTTGAACCCAAACCTCCTGAAGGGAAGAAGGAATGCATTAACCCCCTCAGCCCCTGCTATATTTAATGCCAATAGCAGTATGTCATCACAAGCGCACAAATATCATACATCTGCCACAAGCAATAATATATCCATATAATATTCTTTTGTGAGCACCCGTGTAAAACTGTAATAAATATTAATGACCGGTCAGTTGACCATTCATTTTATTTCTCACATAGTGTCCTTTCTCATTCTAAACCTGCAGGTAGGTACAGTTTCTTTTCAAGTAATATTCTGAGAAATAGTTGCACAATGAAGTGTTAAATTCTTGCTCTTGATATGCACTAAAATATCTTCTTCTTATGTGCTAACAACTTCTGCATTGTATTTGCTAAACAAATATCTGGTTCAGCAGGTCAAACTCCATACTCTGTGTTTTTCTTTATCCTACAGCAAAATGAACGTAAAAAAGTAGCTAGCCTGAAATAGTAATTACTGGAACCAAGTACATCTGGTACAGGAAAGAGATGTGGGATTCTTTCATCTCTGCAGTGCATGATAGATCATGCACATAAATGCAGATATCAGATAGATAAATGACTCTTTTAAGAAAGGAAGAAAGGAAGATTGAAAATAGTGAGATATTGAATATTATGCTTAAAAGCATTTCGGAAAAGTAACTTGAATCAACATGTGACAGAGACATTTTAAAGTCACAATAGCCTGGTTTTGCCAGTTGGTCCTTCCTAACTTTACTCTCATTTAATTTCTGCTGGATTCCAACAGTGGTTTCAAAAAACTGTTAAGAAGATTGTTTTACAAAATAAATCCCTGAGTGCTTTCTGCACCATTGACTGTCAGTCCTCCATGACTGTTCAGTGCAGTCCTGGGCAAATAAAGGTGAGTAAAGGAGAGGTTTCTGAAGGACCTAATTTCACACTCATGATCCTGGAAGTTTTTCTGTGGGTCACAGTTGAAAAGTTGGCACCTGTATTTGAATTTCAATTACTTTGTTCCTATGATGTTATCTCAGCTGCTCTTGACTGTTGTCAGGCAGCTGATGTCATCATAGGGGCATTCTGGAGTTAGCATTCCTAAATACTTGCTATTGCAAGAGGTTGTGTCTAACATAGGTTTATGTGTTTATTGCAAGCAGCAATGACCTTTCTATCCACTAGGACAGGTCCATTGCTTGAAACAGCGTGAGAGGAAGTAGTTTCTGTTGTCTCCACATAGTGAGCTTAATTTCTCAGTGCTAAAATGAGATCTGCACCGTCCTTGGTGTGACAAAAAATTATCCTGGAAGACGTTCTTGTTCAGTAGCTCTTCTGTTGGTTGGTTGTTGTTGTTTCTTTTCCTTTTAGGTTATAGCTACTTAACTGTGCACCTGATACCAGTGCAGGTTGTTCTGTGGGCTCACTTCATGCCTAGCTGGGATTTAGCATGCAAGTGAAGATAGCAGATATCTGTACTGGGAGTGGAGAGCCTTCCTCCACTATCAAATGAAACCTGACAGACAACAGCAGGTCTCAACAGAAAAGCTGTCTCTTTCCAACCCTCATCATTTATGCTCTGGGGTTCTTTTATTACCCCTGAGTCAAGCCTGTGTTTAGCCCTCTGCCTTGGCCATTAACCCTTCAGCCTTCTGATGCCCCTCAGTCTTGTGTCTGGGCACCAGCCAGCCAGAAACAACACTTGGTGGTTCAGCCTTGAGCATCCTGGTCTCATGGAAGGTGTCTCTGCCCATGGCAGGTAGTTGGAACTAGATGACCTTAGGTCCTTTCCAACCCAAACCATTCTATGATTCTGCCTGGCAGTGCCCATCTCTTGCTCAGCAAGCTTGCTGTTCATCTCTGTCATCTTCAAGAGCAATGAGTAGTTCCCCATGATATCGATCCTAGGAAAGTATTGTGGTATCACTCAAAGATTTGTTCTGGTGGTGTATTTTGAATTCCTGGCTTAGTGCTTTGTGGTGTCCAGCTGCAGAGAGGTTGTGGTGAAGATTGTCTGAGCATAACTACCCAAAGGAAGCTAAATATATGAATGAAAATACCTTTTTTTTCTCCTCAAAGTTGTGGGTTTTAAGGATTTGCTCTTAGCTCACAAAGACCCACTGAGGTCTGCAATATTCAGTTGCTGATGAGTGCCAGTGAACATATGCTGCCTAGAATTTTCCATTGAAAAATTGCTTCTCTATCCAGGTTCCTGAAGATGAAGAATAAGAGACATTCCTGAGGGCAACTTGATTAGTTCTGGCAAAGAGAAATATCAGGAAGCTGAATTCAGCCTAAAGTCTTTAAGAATATTTTTAGGTCTAACTGGATTTTGAAAAACAGCACGTAATAATACAGAAAAATTACTTAAGTTTGCTAAAAAAAGAAAGAAAACCATGAGATGTGCATGCAGGTGGGCTTTGTGAGAGCAAGTCACACACCACCATCAGTAATACTTTCTAAAAGGCAAGGATATTCACTTCTCTTCAGGATTTACAGTAGACAAACAAAAGCAAACCCTTTCGTCTTCAGGCCATATCCACATGAAACCTCCCCAGCATTCTCACTGACCAGCTCAGCAGTCAGCAGTGCTTCTAAAAGGCAACTCAACATTAGCTTGTGCCTACTAGTTGCTAATTAGTGAAGCACATACAGGTCATAGAATGATAGAATAGTTTGGGTTGGAAGGGACTTTCAAAGGTCACCTAGTCCAAACCCCCAACATCAAGCTGGTTTGCAGCTAGTCCCTGTCAAACAGGTTTGCATACGTAGCACATATATTGAATGATAACAAGCAGAATAATTAAAATAGACATGTAGAATCTAAAGCAAAATTATGTGGCAAAATTGGTGGCTGTTGTGTTGTTTGTTAATGCTGCCTTATTATTCCTCATGTTACAAGTTATACAAGGAGACCTGCGTGTGTATATTGGGTTTATGCCAGCACACTGGTCCCAGATAAAACAGCCTTTATACAGTTGTTAATTCTTCAGCATTAATTTTTTGACAGACTTGGCTATCTACTACCACATGTGTCAGGTAATTCGATAACCCAATAATTGCTGTCAGATAATTATAAAATCTGATATATAATGAATATTATACTAAACGATAAAATAAATTATATATAAATTAATAACAAATGAGAATATATATTAGGTAGAAGAGATATCTTCCATATATTTAATTATGAGAGGTAAAACAAAAAGAATCTGGCAATCTCAAAATCTAAACTGCTAATTTTACACTTGCACATGTTGAAAAGTCACTGTGGATTTAGCAACTAATCTAATAAAACCAATTAAAGAAATTGGACATCTAAGCTCATCCCCAGGATTTGCATTGGATTCTGTTGTAGAAAACTAGCTGCTGTTCTCCAAAGGGAATCAAAGCCAGAACTTCTGAGCGAGCTTCGTGGAAGGGTAAAAGCTTGTGATGGTGTCAATGCAGGGGAAGAAACGTCAACACTATGCTGAAAGATGGCTGGAAAGTTGATGTCTTGCTCGCAGGGTGACTTTGGCAGAGACAATGCCGCCCAAGAAACTGATCTTTGCTTTGCTTTGTTGCTCTGACAGAGGTTCTGTAATTGCTTTTAGACAGAGAGTAACTTCCACCACAGGCTAACGGTGTCTGTCACAGGTTTGCTAACAAATAGGAGATTGCAAGCAAACACAGGTGTCAATCTCAGATTTCTTTGGCTTATTTCTTTCATAATGGGCATTATTCTTATGAAAGCCAAATTATGTACATTCCTTTGGCATTATTTACTAATAAATAGAATTTGGCTATTCCAAAGCACATTATGTGTAGTTTGAGGCAAGGCTTATGATCTTTTTCTAGAAACAGCTCAAGAAGAAAGGTGTTTGCACATTCCAATAGATTTAAATCTTAATCTCTGAATAACAATCCTACATTTCTTCTAAGTTTTGTTAAAAGTAAGCACTGCACCGCATTCACCCCAAAGCATGAAAAGACATTGAACAATTTCCTTTATAATGTACACTAAATTGAGAATGCTCATGTTCCTGTGAACAGCAAAGACCCTGCTTGAAAAGCAGCATGCATAAACACGCCAGGAAAAGCATCTTTGTATTTCATTTTTAATATTTAATTGCAATGTGTTTAATGCAGTTAAATTAATTCTGAATATATAAATGCATTGCAATTATTACTAATATATTAATTAGTCACATTTGTGAACACAAGAAATTAATCTAATGGCCACAAGTTTTAACTGAATATGTTCATTAGATGAAATCTTTCCTGTACATTGATAGTATATGTCAGAACATGAACACAATTTTTTGCTCTGCAGAGCATTTTTGGCTCTTTTTGTGCAAAATTGGCCCCTTTGCAACTGAATGTTCTCCAGGTGTTTCAGTGTAGTGCTAGGAACAGCAATGTAGAGGAAAGCAGCTGGGTTCTTTTGCTTTTATAGGTTTTGTCCGTTACCGTACGGCTACAGCGATACAGATGGCATAGAAGCATCCCACATTTTCATTCAACTGCCAAAGCACATATAAACAAATAAGTGGCATTGCCAAATTCAGCTGAGAACTGCAGACACAGCCTTTGAGCGGACAAGTGACAAATCTCATGTGTTCTCTCCTCTGAAAAACCTGCATTTTAGTAAATACAGAATTATAAGGAACACAAGGTAATATTGCACAACAGCATCACCCACGCTCTGCATAAATATACATTGTTCTTATCTTTTTTTTATCAACATCATCTTACACATTTTATCCCTTGAGTTTTACTGTACCTGGCAGATTTCTAGATGACCAAAACTTTGTCTGTAGAGGTTTTCCTTGAAGCATTTTTGGAGACATCTGGATTTGACTGCCCAGCAATTTCCTGGCAAAGAACAGACAAGCAAATCTCTGCCACAGCTTGCTTTGTAGGACAACAGCGTGCAAAGGAGCTTTCAGAGTTTTGCTAAAACACATCCTTCATCTATTGCATTGACACTAATAGACAGGAGAATGTCTGTAACTAATAATTCCCTCACTTGGAAATTCATCAGATTCCACAGACATAAATCTCTGCCCATTGTGAAAGAGTAATTCATTTGGATTTCCTTCATGGCTGAAAATGAGTCCTTGATTACTGTTCTGGAAGTAACCTGGGAAGTAAAGGCTGCTCCAGCCATTACTGGAGTCGTCAGCTGCAGTAATCGCATAATCGTAGCCTGCTGGTAGCATTTCAGAGGGCTTTGCTCAAGTTATGTCCATTCCCATCTGTTTTCCCTGCCAGTTGGATTCCCATGAATAATGCTAAGCTACAAAACAGTAACCCAAACCCTGTCATTGCAGATAGCATTAATTTTATGACTAGCAATTCCTTCACAAGATAAAATAATAATGGATCTGAGTGACTGAAATGAATGTGCATTGTGAAATATCCTCCCATGCTTTCAAGATGTCCAGTTCATAAAATCATAAATCATAAAATATTTTGGGTTGGAAGGGACCTTCAAAGGTCATCTAGTCAAAACAATGGTTTTTTTGTCATTTTAGCAATGATTTTTGAAAGTCATTTCAAAACAGTGATTTTTAGGTTTCATTGGTATCTTGTAAAGTCACAGATGCCTTTACTGAAGTCAGTTGTCCATGCAGTGATGGGTTCGCTAGGCCATTTCATAGTCTGTAAAATGTCGTTTCTATGTTCTCTGAGAGATCACAGAGGGGGGAACAGTGGAGTGCATTTGGACATGTGAAATCAAGCCTGCCATACCCATCATCGTTGTTAGTCAAGCCCATTTGAAGCAAGCCCAACAAACTGCAGAGATGTAATGACAATAAAATGATTTCATATTGGACTCTAATAATAGCATCGCATGAGAATGATTTTCTCATTCTTCTGGATGCTGACAGATTTGAACTTGTTACTTAAAGATGAAAAACTCTGTATGTTTTTATGACTTGATTAAATCATTGAAACTACGGGGTTTTAATTGGGAGAATTATAGAGAAGTTTAATTCTAGTAGCATTTAAAAAATGTTTAGCACATTAAATCCAGATTATATCTCAATTGATTTAGTTGTAGTCCACTCCATTTATCCATAAGACTGTTGAATAGCAATGAAAATACCATGCAACATTGGCTACTGTGGTAGACATCCTCCATAGAATAAGACAGCCTGTGAGGGCTGCAACCAGCCCAAACATTGTAGCTGGACCCCAGAAGGAGTTTCTATGATGCTGTGTTAGGTTCTGGGACATAATTCCAGGTGCAGAATCAAGAAACATAATTTCCACACTCAAATGGAAAAAAAAGCCAATATACCTATATGGAAGGTTTTAGAGACAGAGGTGGAAGAGAGAAGTTCCCCCTATATTTGTTGCTGATTTTTTACACATACTTCCAAAATGATAGCCCAGTGCTACAGATATTGTAACAGTCTCGTCCAAAGTTAGTTGTAGATCTCCTAAAACCCCAAGATTTCATCCAGGATAAATCACTGAAATACCATTTAGCCAATAAAGTTCACATTTTCTGGCAATCTGGTCCATAAAAAAAGCCTGCGAATGAATTATGCAATTCCACCAGGGAATAGAAGATGGACCCTTTACAATAGCATACCAGGATATGTCTTGGTTGGATTTGCTGCTCATTCCACAGGAAAAATGATGATTTAAATGATTGACTTATGTTAATGCAGTCTTGGCTGAGCACCATGAACCTAATGTAGAAAACACTGTCAAAATAGAAAGAAAACGACAACTCTCTCATTGGCGGTTCTTGTTTTTCAAATAAATAAAAGACCACTGAATCAATATTGAAATTACTGTCAGTGATTTGTGTTGTTTGGGCATTAAAGCCTGACCTCGACTATGACTTAGCTGGAAAAACTGGGGAAAAAGAATATTTGAAGTTTGTCTTTGAAGGATGCGTCTTTCCTGTGTCTGCAGACAGGTGGGGTTTCTTTGCTTCAGTAGCTTCAGGAGGGATTTGTTGCGGAGGGGAGCATGCAGGAAGGGGATGCCATGGAGATGGTTTCATGTGGAACAGCGATTCTTTGCCTTTCCTGCAGAAACCCAAAACTGCTTAGCTGCTGGAGATAGGAAAGGGGCAGGTTGTTGTATCAAGCACGTAGAGTGCGAAGCTCTCTTTGAAAACACGTGATGGCCCCTGGACTGGTTTGTGACAAGGGCCGTGGAAACAGGAGGCTGATCTGAGGCATGTTCTTCCTCCTCCTCTTTCTCCCACTTGTCTCATAAAAAGAAATTAAGTTTCTTAAATGGATAGCATCGCCTATTCTGGATGTGTGAAAAATGCAAGTATGGAAGTTTTGTCCCTGTTTCCAATAGGCTACTTGTAAATCAGTGCTTTGTACCTTGCTTACTAACTTGGAATGATTTTGTCAGGATTAGAAAGGATTTTGTGGACTACTTCAAATTAAACTGTTTGGTTCAGCTGGCTTTGTTAAACTTTTGCTTTAATTCCTGCATATAATACATCTGAAGTTACCACAATGTTTGCATTTGGGGTTAATATTATCTATGTCTATATTAACATGTGATTTCTTTAGTTAGGCTAGTGAGAATACTTACATTTAATAATAATAATGAGAGCTATAGTTTTTTGATTGCTTTTTCTAAAAATAAATAAAAAGTCCTTCATTGCTCCTGCAGCACTGAGAACAAATTAAGGACTGCTTGATTTCCTTTTAGTTACCACCATATGCTTTTTTCCTTAGCAAAGGGCAGTAGGAAATTATTGCATTACATGAGTGGAATTTAGAATGTTGCTGATGTACTTAAGGATGATCTTTCCTGAGTAGAATCATTATGTATGACCATGCTCTTTAAAAATGTGATTACAACAGCTGAGCAGATGGTAGACACTTGGGGTCAGCTCTAAGGAGATCTGTATTTACAGTGTATTAATAATGGTTTAAACTTTCTCATAAATAGATGTTGATTAATTTTAAATCCATTTGTAGAGCCCTAGCATTGCCAGACTATTTCCTGAAACCACAATACAAAGTATGATAAACACCATCCGTTAATCCAGACTAATGTACTCCACACATAAAAAAAAATCACTAAAAGGATTAATGTCATTTTTCAAACATGAAAAAAACCCAGATTGTATATTTCATACGTACTTTGTGTTTTGAATTTTTGACAGTCGACTCTTTTCGTTGATAGAATTATGTGTTTTATTCTTTTCTGTAACATACTTTCAAATCATTTATATTTAATTTCATATTCTATTTGGGGTTTCTTTGTTGCTTGGTCACAGAACTGTTTCATACCATCATGTGGAAAATAGATTAATCCAGTCAGGTGAAACAGCAGGAGGAAATGTAGGAAAAGACAACTTTAAAGGCTGGCTGACATAATTTTGGTGGAAATAAATAGCATTAAACAGTGATTTTTCTCCTTTGGCACATTTGACCCTGTATTCTAGTTTTGCACCATGCAACAGAATAGAAGCTTTCTACAGTCCTGTCACCTAACAAAAGTCATTGGGCTGAAATCTCGATCAGCTCATGTTACCAGGAGTCTTGTGGGGTGTTTAAGGAAGTGAAGAGGCACTGTGTTTATAGGTATCTTAAATATCTATGTATACACATGCATGCATACTTGGGTAATTCGGACATAGCATGTAAATATACACAGAGCCATGGATATCTATTCGTATGCCTGTGTATGCAGTGTGGAAGCAAGCCAGTGCAGGAACATTTCCTCAGTGACTTTAAATACCTTTCTGAAATTTAAAAGCTCTTAGATTAAAAATTCAACCAACAAAAAAAGAACCTAAAATATAGGTTTACAACAGGGTCATTTTATTTTCTTCATGCAACTTATTTAAGAGAGATACTCCTCATCACAGCAAACGTTAAGCACTGGAGAATTTATAGGTAGAAAGTAAAAACAAGTTGATCTTTAATTGCTACAGTCAGCTGTCACAGTCTTGAAATTTTATGAAGTGACTTTCTTTAATATTAACTCTGGAGGATAAAGAATTGATGTTGAGCTTTCAGCTTGACTGCCATCTGCAAACTTTTGTGCATATTTTATTGCATAAAGATGCATAACGGCAGTAACTTCTTCATAGTGTTCCATACTTTTTCCCTGTTTATCTGTTTCAGGAAGATAAAGCCTAGAAATTTCCCTTCTTGAGCAGTAAATATAGGAACTATGAGTTTTGGCACAAGCGGCTTTGACAAGGGCCATAGAACTGTGGTGTCCTTGCCAAGACCTTTTAAGCAGTGAGAAAATTATTCTTCATGTTTGATTGAAATCTTCTTAATTCTGGACTGCATTTAATGTTCCCTACTCACCCAATATGTCCTCCAACTGAAATAGATAACACCTATGAAGGCAAGTTCAGCATGTGTGTGAATACCATGACAGAGCCCGAAGAAAGCAGTCAAGAAAGGTGCCGAAAAAGTCTAAGAGAGACAGAAAGACTGAACCTTTGAGAAGCTATTGCTTTTATGCTGTTAAACATGTTAATCCTGATCAGTAAGGTGTCTAAGGCACATTTTACAATCCTACTGAATTTAAGAACATGCTCAATTCAAATAGTGTGGACTTCAGGCTATGCTTGCCCAACCTGTTTTTCAGCTCAGCATGCTTCAACTTTGTAATCTGACCTTTGTCTCTGGTTTCTGCATGCTTACTTATGCCCTTCTTTGGATGGCTATCTAGTCAGAATTTGAATGCTTTGATGAAATTGCCATTCTGACGTCAAAAATTCCCACTACTTCCCAAATTCTTTCTAAATTGAACAAAGTTCTGACAATCCTGGCACCCTGCACCTCAAAAGATAAATGGTCCATATACCACATAGTTTAGTTGTACTTCTAAAACACCATTGTACAAAAGATGTACAATGCTTCTAACATAGGAGGATTTTTTACTTATGCCTTTCAGTGTCACTAATGACCCTTCAGTGCCTTTACTCATGTGTTGTTAGCATAACAGCCCTTTCTCTGTCTATCTGTTCACTATCCAGTTGTCCTTCCTCAAAATGTTTTCCTGCATTGTTGCCAAAAATATCCATCTAGTTTCTGGCCATTGCTCCTTGTCTGCTTTATCTTCGGTGTCTGTAATGGAGAACCTTACAGCTGACCAGTTTCTGAGTCCGTGGTGCTGTACTGAAGAAAGGACTACATCCTACATCAGTGAGCTGTTTGGGACAGTCAGTACCTTCAAAGTACATTTAAGGCCTTCAAAATTCTTTCTTTTCAAGTTGGAAAACTGAGCTCCTTCTATCCCATTATCATGAAGCCTGTTCTTTGTATTCAGTACTTTAAAAGTTTCTCCAAATTGTGAGCCTTGCTTATCCAATAAATGCCTTTTGCAGTACTGGCTTTATGTATCGTGTATGAGTTCTTTGTGATACAAGAAGAGAAGGACTGCTTTGGTTTCATTGCTGGTCATGTCATGTGTAAATATGGAGAGCTCCTATTTACCCAAATATGCTTTTTCCCAATACTCTCAATTCCATATTTCCCTCCCAAGCCTGTGCTTACTTAGTAGTCTCAATTTGTACCGTACTCATACACAGTCAGTGATGACCCAATCCTTTGAGCTTAGATGTGAGTAGATAAGTTGGAAGCTGATTTTTCAGTCCTTAACAAACCCAAATGAATCTTACACTTTGTAAGAATATTCATATTCTCTTAAATATTTTCTGAAAGCTTTACCATGGCTTTAGCAGTTCTTGAAATGCCATATTTTGAACACTTTTTGAATGGTTTGCTGAATGGTTTCTCTATTTTTTTAACCCATTACTTGTATTAGTGCTGGTTCTTCTGTTTGATTTAGCAACCAATGTGCTAAAACACATTCCAGTACTTAAATTTCCCCAGACTGTTTTGTTGTTCTGTACAGTATCTTTGTTACCGCTTGATATTCCGGAGTTCATTACTACATCAGCCAGCTATGTTAAAACAGTGTGATTGTATTTTTGGAAGCAGAGAAAAAGAGTGTCAAGTACATTAGTGAAAGACTTCATATTGACCTCTGTTATGCTTCTTTTGGATCGATTAATGCTGTTCATGCATAGTAAGTGCCATATTACATGCATAGTTAAGTGCAGCCTGTTGTGGCCCAGAGGACGCCTGATGTTAAATTAATTTGCAGGTGCCCTTGAACCCTGATGACTTGTTGCTGACGGTACTAAGGAGTTATTGACTGAAGTGTCTATCGGTTGCTCATGTCTATAATTAGCTATTTCAGCCGCGCTTAGGAGTACTTATTCTTGCTCTTTTAATATTAGATGGTAGCAAGAGCGTGAGAAGATTCAGGAGCTTGCATCTGCTGCAGTAAAAAGGAAATGTTTGACTTTCTGCCCATAACTGCTAAATACAGAAACTTAGAAAATAGGAATGTAAAAATACCCTTTCCCTTGAAAATGCTCTGTGGTGCTATTTCCCAGGGTATATGAGTGGGATTTTGTCTCTAATAACATGGAGATGAGATTTTTCTCCTTTTTTTTTTTTTTTTTTTTGCATTAAAATATGTGTGCTAGAATGAATTCTTTAATTTAAGCAGATGTAAATTGTAACTAGGAAGTGCAAAGTCTTGAGTAACTTTAGAGACCCAGCAGTTTGAGAATGACATATTGGTACTTTGAGCTTAGCTTCTGCTTCCTACTTTCTTACCTCACAAGAATTTCACAAACTGGTCTTTCTACACTTTTGAAATGCTATTACAGATATTCCTAAAGAATACCTTATGCTGTTTAATATAGTAAGAACAAATTAAATTTCCTTGGGATTAGGCCTCAGTTCAGCAAAACAGCTCCTACTTAATTTGGTTCATACAGCAAAATCTTTATATCAAATAAAAAGAACATGTATTGAGGGAACGCATGTGACTGACGTGTCTGACTCAACTCTGCCTTTCAGCTCAAAGTCTTAAACTTCACTAAAATCTGCCAGTAAATTACTGAATTAATTAATTTGAAACATTCGTGTCTCACATTTAAATCATATGTCATAACATGTGGTGGTCTGGTGATGCCCACACCTCTCCTCACCAAGAAGTACCAGTCAGTTCCCCATAAGCGAGGTAGAAATGCCACTATCCAGGTAAAGGACAATTGTGAAAAACTTGAACAGTCAAAAAGTGCTCAGTTCCTGCCCAGACAGCAGATTGTTGCGTCTTCAGGGTTTTAATCCTGTTTGGCACTACCTTCCTATAGGTATCTGCAATTTTTTAGATGGTTCAAGCTACCTCCCATGTGGCCGAGGTGCAGGGTTTCATGCCGTGGTTGGGTTCAGACCATGGCACAAAGCTGGCCTTGGGGCACACCAGATTTTACTGCATTTATTTACTTGAGCCCCAGAACTAAATCAGGAAACTTCCGGCATTGAAGTGTTTCTTATTTCTGCAGACCGGAGCTCGCATTTGTCACGAATTGTTTTGGTCTGGTTCCTGTTCATTGTGGGTGTGTTAGAAAACCTTTGATTTAGTAGAAACGATCATCACTGCAGGGGGGATGAACTAGATGACCTTTGAAGGTTCCTTCCAACCCAAACTATTCTATGATTCTATGATCTTTATAGGGACTGTCTGTAGGCAGCAATAGTAATACTGCAGGTTTGCAAAGCCTACAAAGCATGAGTAGTAGCTCTCCTTGCCTGGCTATTTGGTACTACCTTTGTTTTTTTACAGCAAATAACCTCTGGCAGAGTGAAGTTAGTGGCTATGTGGTAGTATGCACATGGACTATATATAGCTCAGTCCTTTTAGTTGCTCATTAGTAATTTCCTGCATGGTGGATGCAGCATTCAGACAAAACTAAGGCACATAAATCTGACTCTGGTCACTCACTTTATTAGGATAGGAAAAATCCTGAGTATGTTGCAGCAGAAATTCTGTCTAATGCAAGTAGCAGCTGAAAGTGTTCTTTAAATTCCCTGGAGATTTGGTTTTTAGAACAATTTTGAGGGGATCAGAGCACTATGAAAGCAAAGGCAAAGTATATGAGTGCCTTCACTGTTGGTCCAGATGGCACGACTTAATTAAATAAAATATCTTTGCTGCTTATGTGTTGATGTCTGACACTAGCCCTGGGCCAGGCTTGCAAATAACTGTGGTTTGCTAACTTGTGGCTTTTCAAACAAATTCTGTATTACTGCTCATGAACCACGAGTAGTAATGTGGCCTGGGCTTGAGGCACAAACTGGGTACTGAGTGATGAACAGAGCGAGGCTTGAATGAGGAATTCAGCAGCCTTTCAGAGACAGTACTTTTGGGATGGAATGTGCTTACCCTGAAATCCTAGAAATCAGCCTGATGAAATCAAAATTAACATCTTTGCTGATGGTTTTTAGCTTCTTTCTGGTATACCAAGACCTTCATTGCCAGCTGTTCTGTTTCAGTGGGGAGCACTGGACACTAGGAGGAGGGTAGGAATAAGGTGACCTTGTCTTTCATCAGTCTCAGTGCCAAGGTGGGTGTGTAGGGTGTGAAGGTGGTACCGAGGCACCTTCCAGCTCTGGGCTGCAGGTTTGCCCCAAACTCCTCCTTTCACTATGATACCACAGCTCCCAGCAGGACACTGTTGTCCTCAGAGAAGGCATTCCAGCCTCCCTTGTTGCTGGTGTCCATGGGTGATTGCTAGCAGCTCCTCACTGGCAGCTGCTGAGGAAATCTCCCTGCTCCACAGCAATAAGGTATCTTCTCCCCTGCAGTGGCATGCCTCGGTGGGGACTGCTGTTGTATCTGTGGCCCCTCTTGCCCACCAGAATTTGGGTAAAGAATACCTGGGGGGGCAGAGACTTGGGGCTGCCAGAGTGGTGGTGTTTTTTACTCCATTCTCCCAATGGTAAACATCAAGGTTCCATTTTCAGCTATAATGTGTGAAGTTACTGTGAAAAGATGCTGTCTGAGGACCAAAAACAGACAGTGCATTCATGTCTAGACTAAAGCATGTGCAAGTTTCCAGGTTGGAAAAAAGGTCCAAAAAAAGTGCTGAAAGAAGACTAAGTAAAAGTTACCCCTGGCACCTGCAGCTGACTGCAAATGTGAATCAGTGAATCACAGAATCAGCTGCGTTGGAAAAGACCTTTAACATCATCAGATCCAACCATTCCCCAGCCCTGCCAAGGCCACCCCTAACCCAGGCACTGAGGACAGCTAGAGCAGGGGAAGCAGGAAGAAGTCCAAGGAGGACAGCTAGAAGAATGGGTGGGTGAAGTGAGTTACCACAGACACCAATGGGTTTCCACCTGTGATTGCTGGAAATGTTTGGTTTTCTGCAGAGCTATCATATCTATGTTTTCTTACAGCAAAGACTTTCAGGTAGTAAATGGGGTTATAATCCTGACTTAGTAGAGACACATTGGCTGTTATCTGACTAGCCTTTGGTTTTGCAAATGAATCTTGTATCAGGCACACATCTTTGTAATCAAGATTTGTGGAAGCAAGTCCTTTACATTCAGTTTGGTTTTAACATATTTTGGTTTCCTTCATATGAACTCCAAGAAATGCTTATCTTTCAATTCAGACTGCAGAACTGAAACTTGGCCTACCAGTGCTCATAGATGTGTTCTTGCAAACTGAAGCACAAGCATGCCTGCGCTTCAGAATGTATCTTGTTAATGGATATGACCTAAATACTTTAATATTTGCTAGGTGTTTTTCCGTATCTCTTGGGGAATATGTGCAGGCAGATGGCAGAGCTATCCAACCAGAGTCAAAAGGCTAAACACACCTTTTCAATGAAAGTAATCTAATACAAAGAGCTGGTGTGTGCTATTTCAATGGTACCCTTAAAGGATGTCTCTGAACTTTTTCCTGCCTCAGAGTTGTACATACCTTGCATGAAGCAGAGTTGATTGCCACCATGCCAGCTGGAAATCAAGACACTATCTTTTGTTACTCTAGCATTTATATCACTTGCAAAAGATACTGTAAAATGTAGAGCATTTTGTCCTGCAGTACATCTCCTTTTTAACTGCTAATGCCTTTTTAGGCAGATAAATAAGTTAATATCTGGTCACATTTTGTAGTTCATAAAAAATTCAAAAGCAAGTCTTCAGCAGGGAGAGAAAGCAGCACTTGTGATGTGTTTTCCTGCTTCCTCTCTTTCCAGCTTTGCCTGTGTTCACTGGGGGTGACTTGGCTTTCAATCTTTCATTCACTAAAGCCTGGAAACATGCACCCAGCTTACCATGTTTGCCTAAACTGCATTTACTTATATATAATTTAACCCTAGACTTAAGGAACTATTAAAGGTTGGGTTTTTTTAAGCAATCTACTTCTAATCTTACAATCAATTAAGGAAGAAATGGGTTATGCTTCAGTGCTCAAACTATGTGGATTAAGAAGAAGTTCTGACCTAGAGGAAAGCATGCGCATGAAGGGTAGGTAGCCTGAGGCAGCCTTAATGTAAAACCTGACAAGTCAACGCATACTTTCCTGCTTACTAATTTACCTTATTTCAACAAAAAGGTGAACTGATCATGGCAACTCCCCCATCACCCAGTGCACGGGGATTATCTGGTGAATGAAATAAAATATGTCCTGCCCTAGTGCACTTTATCTCAACTCTGGTTCCTGAACATGAGTAATGAAGTATTTTTTAACAGTGCATATGTCCTCATTGTTAATTGAGTAAAATTAATGACTGTTTAACTATATTGAAGAGGTTGTGCAAGTACCCTGTAATGCTGTGTGCTACATATGAGAATATCTTATAGTAAAGATATAATAGTAGCATCTCTAAAGACTAAATGAAAGAGAATACCGAAGTTTACCCATTTTTTCTGAGTGGGTTTACTTCCCTCTCTACAAAGTCTGTCCCGGTCACTTTTCCTGATTGTTGCAACTAAAACATTCACTGTTTCACTCTTGTCACAGTATATTAAAAGTTGGTGAAAGAAGGAGAACACCAGTGGGTTTTTACATGGATTGGTAGCCACTTATTCTTCCTTTTAAGGATGTAGATTGTATTACTGTGATCATTCAGAAAGGTAAAGAGAAAATAAATAGCTGAAATAATAAAAGTAGATTGTGAGTAAAAATCCCTGCAGTTTTCATTTTAAATTACTGAATTTGTAATATAATATGACAGAATTCAGCTGAGCCAGAATAACACCTTGTTTCTGCTCTGAGTCTCTGACTATAACACTATCACGCCTCTTGCCATTTTTTCTGCCATGATGAAGCAAGCTACTGTGAGGTGTTTGGGTCGGTTTTTTCAGGCAAGAACCTGCTGACATTGGATGCAGAGCAGAAGGGTACCAGGAAGCATTTGTCTGCTTCCTCAGAAGATCAGTGCATTCCCTAAACAGGTCTTTGATTTTGCAGCCTGTAAACCCAATCTCTGAACACATAAACTGGCTTTTGCTTTCTTTTTTTTGTCACAGCTGTCAAGGGAAGTGTGGTACCCTTCTTTTTAAAGTACTGAAAATCACTGAACTTCCATTTTATGCACAGTAATCTCCAGACTTTTGGATGAAGCATCTAAAGCCTGTTGTCCATGACATTGAGTTACAAAGATCTTCAAGTATGAAATGACGCACAGCATTAACTAGTTTATTATAGAAGAGTAGTAGTGAGCAAACAGGATCTTGCAGCACGAAAAGAATGTGGAAGAGGCAAAACAGAAGCACTGAACCCAGAATTAGTTTTGGTTTTTTAGACTAATGCACTAGCTAAGGAGAATATTTGCAATTTGGTTAACGGTAACTCAGATTTGGGGCTGCTCCAAAGGTGTAGCTGTATTATAGCTTGTTTGTCCCAGCCTGGCCATTTGTGTAGCAAGAGCAGTGCTCCTGTGCGAACAGAGGGTCTGGTGTGCACTGTAGAAGACAGGAGGGTCCCTGGATGACTCCCTGGTGCGTGCTGCTGCACACACACTGCTATGGAACAGTGAAATTAAAGCTGGTTTGTGCTCGATTAAAGCGACCAGTTGCACAAGTTATTTCAGTGTGGACATGAACACCTTTGCTTTTAAGGCTGGTTTGTTCAGACAATTTTGAACTGGCTTATCAATTTGGGAGCAGCTTGTGAGGGTCTCCCATTTTATTAAACTTTAGAAGCAGCTTGATTGATTTTGACAGATCTTTTTGCCTTCTTCAGACTAAATAAGGCTATCTCAGTTAGACCTATACTGACAGAAGTTAATAAAGCCTCCCTAAAACTTTAACAGGCCTGGTGGACTCTTCCTGTTTTCTTTTTAGCTGCCAGCTTAGGCCTGGCAATGACATTTTAATCACATATACCCACCAAAGGCACCACCTTGTTTAGGTAGACCAAGAGGCTACAGCTCTGGTCATTATATTCATTGCTCTTCACAATAAAGCATTTGTACTCAAGCTGTCAGTAAATGTTTCTATTTAACTAGTGATTTAGTGCCCTGGATTATGCTGACAATACTTTGAACTGATGGTTTTCTTAAAAGGCTAAACTGCTTCTTATACTGCATCCAGTATTACTTTGAATACGCTGGGAAGACTTATCCAGCACTGAATGTTTCTGCAGACTTCTAATAGTATGTTGGGAACAAATTCCAAGAATCAAAAGTTCTGAGCTTCGAAAGTTCTCAGGGTTCTCACATGTGATGGGAGAGGAAGTAGATTTTATTATCCTTCTTTAGGATTAACAGTGCCTTAATATCTGTGGATATCCCTATATAAACGCAAGAAGAGTCTGTCCCTTCACAGGTATTTACTTGCTTCTTAGGCTACATTTTTCCAGGTGATTTGTGGAGGTTTTACCATGTGCTTTCCATGAATCTGGGGATGAATGTTGTGCAAATCCCTAATCAGCACTTGGAGTATCTACCAATCGTTTTTTTTCAAAGCACAGAAATTCTTCGTGGCTACAGCTGTACTTCTGGGTACAGAAATCACTTCATTGTGCTAATTGTGAAGCAAAGTGTTAATTCTCAGAAAACAGAGCCCAAACTATTTCATACAAAGTAGGATTTAGTTGCCATTTACCACTGCCACCCCCGACCAGTCTCCACACCGTATCATACTTGTCTTTCATTTCAGATGGCTGAAAACAAGAGCTGATTCAACAAGTGGAGTAGCTGCTTACAGCTTCTGTGGATGTGCACAATTCAAAATCCATTGAAGCTGGGAAGTCTTTGCACTGTGGTTGCTGTGCTTTATCAGATACATGTCTTTATCTCTCCGTGGATGTACATGTTCGTCACAAAGTGCTGATGCAGTTCCAAAGCTGTGCTCGGAAAGACTTTAAAATGCTGTTCTTTACGTTGCTGGTTCAAGGCTGTTCAGAAGAGTCAGGTTGAGATACATGTTCCAAAGCAGCATTTTATACTGCTAAAGAACTCCCTCAGGAAGAGATTCCTGGCACTATCTGCAAAATAAAAGATAGGCTATAAAAGGTATTTAAAATGCAAATGATTCTCAAGAAAAAATCCCCTTTGGGCAGCAGTTAGTGAATGTGACATGCTGCTTTATTCCCCTGAATGGCTTTAGAAATGTGGATTGAGTTTAAAACATGTTATTTTTGACATGTTTGCATGTGTAGCTGTAATCCGAAGGAATTTTTCAGCAGTAATAGAAGCAAAACCAGAACTAACCCGAGCACTACGTCCAACTGTAAAATCGAAACTTTTTCAGGCTAATTGCATAGCAAAGTGTAAGCATTTTATTAGTCTTTCCTTTGGATCACTTGTTGCAAAACTCTGCGTACAAGTCACTTGGCTGCTCATAGTGTAGACTGCAGTGATTAAAAAAATCGCAGGATTTGGGGTTTTGATCGCTGTCTAACACGTGCTCCGTGACTTACGGCCTGTTCTTGTGCTTTGCAGATGCTTCTAATAATAATAAGAGAACTGCACAGAAATAAAATAATGATTTATTTTGAGCTGTTTCATGAAGACGAAACTACCAACTAGTTAGCAGCTCTGTGAGTATTTTATGGCTCTTTCTCCCTGGATACTTGCACTTAGGTAATTTATTCAGTTCCCGGACTGCAATAAATCCTTACTGTATCATGAAAGAGTATGTGTAACTCCTCAAGAACTGCACGGAGCGCCGCAGAAGGAACGCTCGTGGTGCTGTTGCAGGGAAGGCTTCACCCACACCGGATGTGTGAAATCCAGATGGTTTCTGTTTCGCTGTGCATTGCCATCTAGTGGCGTGTGGCCCCTGCATGCCTGTGGAAAGGTGCTCATCGCGGTCGCTTGCCCTCATTGTGCTGTCAGGATTTTCTTTACAAAGAATTGACGCCCAGTTGTGAGCATCAGTTATTTGCATTGGCCATCATGTGCATGTGTTCCAATATTTCCTTTTCCTCTATTTTGAATAAAGATTCATGGGGTAAAGAATGAAGTAACTGGGCAAAAGAACCTGGGGGAGAGGCAGGGGCAAGGAATGAGCAGAGCCATTGGCTTTCACTTGCCTTAAGGCAACCCACTCAGCTCGCCAGTAGAAACTGAAGTGACTGGTGCCAGGTTTGCTTGTTGACATGATTTCCTCCCTAGTAAAAGTTTATAAAAAAATGGATCATTATTCTTGACCAAAATTCTTTCTGTTGGAAGCTCAGATGACACCATGACTTGGTCAGTATTAGTGCTGGTTGAATGATCCCTGTGAGCTGTGGAGTAGTGACAGCAAGTTTGATCGTTTGTATCAAGGGTCCTTGCACTGATGGAAATACAAAGCAACTACACCAACCTCAGTGCCCTTTTACTGATATCACCAAGAGCTGGCCATTTGATTTATTTCCACCATACCTACTTTGTTCCCAAATGTTCACACCTTCCAGTCAAGTTAAATCAACAGCAGAGCTCTGAGGGGGTGGCTGTTCATCAGAGATCAGGCAAGTGGAGTGCTGCATGCTAATTGCATGGGAATCTGGAAAGAGGTTTTCAAACCTCTCCAGTAATTTCCTTCCATACAGGTCAGCAGTGAAATCCTTCAGTCATTTATAAAGTCATTATTCCAATCTGTTTCCCACAAAGCTGCATTTGGACTAATGGGTATAGTTAATTTTTACACAGCTATATATGGAACAGAAAGAGCCCCTAAACTCCAATTTCTCTTAAGTTCAGTAAAAATCATTGCAACAGTGACTGTTCAAATGCATTTCTGAAATTGGTTTGCTTAAAAACTGAGCCACACACAATGAATTGTCTGACCTTCCTGCTGTCCAAACAGAAAAAAACTATATTTAAGTTTTTTTGTTTTCTCATGCTGAAATAGCAGTGTTGAAACCCTCTTTGTGCCGTGCCTTTCCATCATTGTATTGCGCACTACACTGCTTGCCGGCTGGCTCCTGAGAAAGAAGCTCTAATGCTGTTGCTCTTGGTAGTGTTTTCTGCATCTCCAGCAGGATACCGGTGCAGGTGACCAACATGAGATGAAGGTAGGAAAATATGCAGCCTTACGAGTATAAAGGAGCAGATGTTGGACAATTTTAGAGCTGCATGTTACAGTGATTTCTTGTAGAAAGCTGTGTGTATGCACAGAATGTAATGCTCAAGGAAGATCATTGTGAGACATTTTTTAAAAAGACATTAAAAAGTAGCAATGACATTATTGGGAGGTAAATGTATAATTAAAAAATACAAATTGAGTTTTCAGTTATGTTACTCAATACTAATTCTAATTTTAGGTGGGTTTTGCTCTTGTCCTCAGTTTCATTTCATCATGAAGCAGGAGAAAATTAAAGGGAAAAATATATACAAAAAGAGATTTGGAGAAGTAATGAATAAACTGTAGCTGTCAGTGCAGGATCACAGGCTGGCAGTGAAAATGCGGGAGTTGTTTCAGACTGAAATCACTAGAAAACACAAAAACAGCCTTCACTGCCATCAAAACAGAACTCTTCTATCTGATTCTTAGTTGTAAACCAGCATCTATTTGTATTAGCTGAGGATTTTGCATCCTGATTAACTAGAGAAAATCTTCATAATGAATATTTTGCAGCTTTTGTATTGATAGAGGGAGTAAATATTGAGCATTTGAAAGTAATAGAAGAAAAATTCAGGAGCTGGAGATCAGAGGTTGTCATTATCGAATAATAGATTCTCTAACTTCTCTCTGGTTTCTGTGTATTTGCTGTAAGCTGCTGAGCTGCTGCAGCTGAGGGCTTCACGCTTTAAATCTGTATTTTCAGAAATGTTATGAAGAATTGAGACAATCAGCTCACCTGAAGTTGGACAGTGTGTTAGGTGCAATGGCAGGACACTGAGGATTGAAGGGTTGAGCTAGGTTTTGGACATGTAGCAGTGGAAAGCTGATCAAAACATCTGTCATTTAAAAGGCTTAAGCTTGTATATTTATATATATAGCTGCAGAAAAAAATCTGCAAATTTCTCATAGGCTTGCATCAGATTTTTGTTTAAAACGTCAATGTAATTCCAGTACAGTTGTTACTTTGCAGTAGTACATAGTACTTCATGTATTCTAGTAGTGTGTAGTATGTACTTTAAAGTAAGGCAGTTGGTAGATGAGCATTTTAAAATAGAATTACTTGCTTAACTGATCAGTCACAGACAACAGCATCAGAACTTTGTCCTTTAAACATACAAATGCGACATATTTCTGGGGCTTGTGCTCATGATGTCACATGCATATTTGTGTTAACAGCAGCTTGTGATAACAGTTGGTGCAGTTCAAAGAGCTGGCGTTGTAGATCTGTTTGCACAGCAGGTTGTAAACTGGGCTAATCTTGTTTCAGGTTCGTAATGTTTTGTAGCTTTTGTCCTGGGCTCTTTCAGCACTGCTTATGTATGTGAAGATCGTGGCTCTTGGAGAATAACCTTGATTGTGCTCTACACCTGCTTGCACTTAGGAAAAGAAACATTTGTCACTCTTATTTATGTAATTGCTTCAATTGCATTTTAATTTTAACAGCTTAAGTATGTTGGAGAAAAATGTTTTCTGAATGAAAGTTTGATCAAATGCCCAGGGAGCCGATGCAAACCTTTCCATTGACTCCAAAGATTTTGTTTCAGGCATTTTACTTAAACAATGCTCCTCTCAGCCATAACTGAGTAAAGTTACACACTTTTCCTAAAACCCTGAACAAAAATGTTTCAAACAGCAATATTTAATAAAATGTTGTAAGGAAAATGATTGAAAAATAAAGCCTTTCCATTTCATATTTTTGATGCAATTTTAAAATATAAAGAAACCCACATTTAGTTCTTAAAAAAAGCAGTATATCTGCTTGAGTGTTACAGAACTCAGTTTCTCCTTGCTAAAATGGAAATTGGATTAGATTCTGCTGGAGGAAACTCAACAATTTTTAACTTCTTTTGTGTTATTCTTCTTTCCCATTAATAGGAATAACATGATACCTATACTCAGCAATTCCCATCACTGTGGGCTCTTAAATAAACATTAGGAAATATTAGTCTCTGAGTTAAAGACTCCATTTAGCACGCTGCCCAGCTATGTATTTTATATTCGAGTAGGAATGGCAGTCCAGGTTTTTTTGACCACTCATTCCACTAATGCTTGCAGGCTTTCCTGGCAAAGCTCTTTACAGAGCTGAGCAGGTTCAAAATGCATCAGGAGGTCTTATCACTCAAAGTAAACATTTAAAGCATATTTTCCCTTTGCTGAAAGATTTACATTAGTTCCCTGTTAGACAGCATATCAATTACAGCACTGCCTTTTCTACATGTCATAGGTATGAGCTTCCCCTTTTCTGTCACCTTAACCAAGGTTTAAAGTATAGATGCTATAAAAGAGGATCTGGCTACATTTATTTAACAGAAGTCTTTTAATTACATAGGTGACATCTTGAAGATGTTGAATCACACCTGCGTTGACAGTCTGAGATCCAGACTTTCATGCCTGCAGTTGTGCCAAACAGCACAACACTCTACAAACTTTTCCAAAGGCTTCATCAGTGCTACTGTGTAAACAGTACTTAGCTCATCCGATAAAGTCAATCTGCTTCTTCTGTCCTGAGATACGTGATCCGGAGCTAAGGTGAGCAATAACTCAGGCAATATGTTTACTGATGAGCAAGTGTAGAGGGAAGTTATGTTTTGGAGGGTTGATTCTTCAAAGAGCAGGATCCAGCAGCAATTCCTCTGCTGCGTGTATCAGAGAGGCTCGACAGCTCGTGGCACTGTGCTGGGATGTAACCATGGCACAAGCAGTAAAGGCACTGCCTGCATGACAACCTGGGGACAGTTTCAGGTGTGGGAATGGAGACAAATGGATTTCAATCCCTGCAGATCCAGCACAAGGCTCTGCTTTGCATCTGAGGCAGCTTTAGATCACTGCAACATGAGACTTCACATCTTTTTCTCAAATTAGTGATGGATAAATTCGCATCAGCTGAATGTGTAACATTGGTAATTTCTAGTGACAGTAGGTAAGAGACCAATTTTTGATGCATGTGACATTTTCTTTGTTAGTTTTGTAGATGGAAAAGAAAGGGGAAAGAAAAATACATCAGCTAAACTTTTAACTAAGGCCAAAAAGTTACCATTAGCACAAAGTTGCACCGTTCTGTTCTTGTATTCCATACTTCCCAGAAAAGCTTTCCTTTTTGCCATATCTATTTACAAATCATGACACAATATTTTTGTATTCAGAGGGGTTATAACAGGAACCGTTTTATCCTAGATATCATGAAAAATAATAGGAAGGAGAAAACAAATTAGGCTAAGAAAGAGCTGCTCAGGAAGTTGTCCTAGGGACAGGAGAATTGTGCATCCTGTGTAGTAAGGGGCTCTATGCTTTCCACTTCATCAGACAGGGATTTCTCCAAAGTGGCTGCTGGAAATATCCACTGCCCATTTATATAGTGATCTCATCCTTTGTGTCCTGGTTTCAGCTGGGATACAGTTAATTTTCTTTCTAGAAAATCCTGGAAATCCTTGCATGAGGACTATGAGCTGTGCTATAGATGAACAAGAGTTGAGTTCAGGAGGTGAAAATGTTAGCTGAAGTCCTACATGAGAAATGTGTTCTATGTAAATTCTATAAAAGCCAGTTCTATATAAGAAGTAAGTTAAAGTAACCATCATGCTCCTTGTGTCATGTCTGTGGTTCTGTTAAAGTTTAGTTTCTTCTTGTAATTTGCTTCAGGTGTTCTAAAATAAATAGTTTTTATTACTATATATATTTAAAGAAGTGGAACTTTGTTCTATAGAAACATATATGTGTGTGTGTGTGTGTGTTTTTGTATATATTCCACAAGTCCCAGTGCACATGGCTTTTTTGTATGTTTTGCAGAGATGAAAACAAAGGAACGAACCTAAAAGGATAAAGTGATTGCAAGCAGCTCATGTGAATTCCTCTCCTGGCACTGAAGAAGGCACAACTGAATGACCAGATTTAAAAATGAGCAAGTTAAAGGTTTAGAGCAATTATTTTATTGAAAGGTCCTTTTTTTGTTACCCCTCAGAGCTGTTTCCAAGTCATGAAATAAACCTGAACAGTTTTTCTTTCAATTTAAAATTGAAATAGCATTGAAAGCCCAACCCTTAATGACCATGGGGTTCCTGAGTTCTTATGGATATCAGAATCTCATCTGATTGTGCGAAAGCAAGTGTGTAAGTTTATTTTTTGCCAACGTTATATGATCAGCATTTTTCTTACTAGGGACCAAAAACTGTACACATACAATAAGACATTCCCACAAAGACATCTGTGCTTTTTAAGCCTTTTGTAAAATAGAGACTAATAGGGGGAAGTAGGGTAAAACCTATCAAAAGAAATTTCTTTCTATAGCAGGATGCAATTTGTCACCAAATAATATGTGTTTTGGGCAGGATGAGGGTGAGGAAACATGGACCAGTCCCCAGGACAAGGCTGTGGTGAAGAGAGGAGACTTAACCCTCCAGCTGGTCCTGCTAGACAGAAAGTATCTTGGGCCAGACTGGGACTGTCTTATCCAAAGTCCAGTCCCACGTGGATTGACTTTTTCCTGACTTTAAATGTGTTCCAACTATAAACAAAGTCCTTTAACTATTCAGTGAATTGAGAGTTTATGTATCCTGTGCTTTGGAGATTCCTGTTTTCATGGCTTTTTTAAATTCTCCTTCTTGGTACTAAGCAAAACTCTTTCATATTCTAAACAGCTGCTGTTTAAAATACCCATCAGTTGACTTTTGACATGATATTTTTGCTATGAAATTCCAGAATATAACTGCTAACAGCACTTTATCAAGTAAATGCTCACTTGGCACTTCAAAATTAATCATTCTTATCTACCGTCATCAAAATTTCTGTCTAATCTGTCCTGTTCTCTGGCAAATGCTGCAGCCAGCTATACTGATATGGTAATGTATATAGCTCTGCTGTATGTGATGCTGCTGTAGTTTAGGATCATCATGAAAAATAGATGAAATAAACTGTATGAGCTGACTTCTTTCTGTATTTTTAATCTGCTAGCTTCATTTTGGTTCTCAGGCCAGAGTAGAATAACGGAATATGTGCAAGGGTGAGGGGTGGCATAATATGCAATCTGATTTACAGAAAAATCAATGACTGACAGAATGCTCCCCTGTGAAGCATCCGTATGGAGAAGAAATATGCCTGATTCTCACTCTTTTTTGTTCAGAAAGACTCCAAGAAGTCACTTTTGTATGGATTTTGCCATATTTACAAAGTCTAGAGCTATCTCAGAAACAGTATATAACAAATGACCAAATGCACAAGGGAATGGTATGCTTATGTAGCAGGAAACACATCCAGTTTTGACACAGTTCATCATAGAAAACCCTGTGGACGCAGGTGCTATTTGTTTACCAAAAGTAATGTTGTTTTTCATAATGCAGCTCTTCACTATGGCTGGTTTATTAACTGTATGCATAGCTGTAAAAGATCCCACTGAGGGGGTTTAGGTTCTTTTCTGGTTTTTTGGATTTTCTTTGATTTCTCTCTGCCGCCACCCCCCATCTAAGAGGAGGTGCTTCTATTTGAAAATCTGAGTTAAATGTGAATCTTAGTTCAGTGTTCTTCAGTTTGTCAAATAATGATGTGTATTATCTGCAGTAGCCAATGTCAGGTGTCAACAGAACAGTCCTGGAATCAACCCCCCTTTGGGCCTGAACTTATTTTCCATATTGATAACTATCTGCTACTTGAAAATATTTGTGTTGCAATAATATGGCTTTAGCAAAAGGTGAGTTAATGAAACTACACCAGAGCCGTTACAAGAATGGTTGTGAAAACATTTATTTTCTATGCACCTCTTGTGGCAGCAGCACCCTGGGCTTTGCAGCAAAACATCTAATTGATCTTAACAGGAGCACGATTTTATCCCTGCAAATGCACTTTGCCTTTCAACAAGCACATTTTGGAGATAACCTCTTCTTGTTGCTGTCATTTCTAGTATCAGTGATTTTCTGTGGTTGGTGAGCCATTTGGCCTGCTGTCTCAGAAGTCATTGCAGAAATGGAAAACGCTGTCTTCCAGAGGAGGTAGTTTCTTGCAAAATATCATTTAATTCATGGCAGGCTGATTTATGGTTAAACAAAATGATACATCACTGTATATTGTAGCTATGTTGGTTTTACTGGGACTCATACCTGCAATCATTTCTTGTAACCCTCTGTAGTTGCCTTTTGCTTTACTGCTATTTTTCTTGTACAGCAGCAGTGACTTTTAAGTTGCAGCTGACAGGGCAGATCTTTTTACAAGAGTAACATAATTAGTGTTCAAAGCACATATGAGTACTTCTGTCAGGTGACACATGGTTAAAGTTTCATTTGCAAAAGCCAGATTATATGGTAGTGGCCATTCGTATACTATAAGCATGCTTCTTACAGGCAATAGGAGATTGAATGTGTTGCCTGCTTGTACTTGATGTAATTGTGAGCTAAAGCCTTCTGATCTCTGAGCAGCAGCAGCTTTGCCAGCACTGCTTAGAAAAAGATGCCAGTCTATAATGAGAATATTAGAGTTTTCAGCTTCCTGGTTGCACAGCAAAAGCACACATTCTTAGAGTAAAAGCCAGCTGTTAGAAATGCTGTGAGAGGTTCTTCATGGGCATGAGGCAGAGCTAAATACAGTCTGTATTCACATGTAAACCACTGAGTGTGCTGGTTTAGTGAGGAACTGCTCTGCAAGACTGCTCTTACCTCACTGTTGAGGAGTGAGTGGGAATGATTCCATGAGACATGAAAAAATGTTATTTTATTTCTTATTTATTGTCCCATACATACACATGCATGTATAAATGCTTTTGCATACCTGTTCAAAGAATCAGTCTGCATGAAACAGTTTTACTTCTGGAAGTTCATTCCTATGTAGAAATGCAGCCTCACAGGAGATGCTGCATTTTGTCAGGTAATAAGCCACTCTCTTATTTCCAGCTTTGTTGTTTTACCCCAAGTGTGGTTATGTGCAGCTTGTGCTTGCAATACGCAAGTCCATGTCCAATAATGGCAAAGTTGCTCATGCATTGCTCGTCTGAAAGCTTTTCCCATTAGCAGCAAAAAAAGAACAATGCTGATACTTTCTCCACAGTGAATGCTGGGAGAGACTTCAACATGTAAATCTAGTTTAAACAATCCAAACGTGTATAACTTGCTTATGTTTTCTGTCATAGAATAAAGACCAAATATATCTGTGCTTTAACGGCTCTGAATGTGCCTGCTTGGAAGTAGGGATATATTTGGTCCAGTGACTGCATAAATGAAAAATTATGGATATGAAAGCTTTTCCTTTAATTCCTCATGCAAGTTTTCCTTTTTATAGCACATGTCAGCCTATAAAGCAGTAATGTAATACATTAGAGTAAAAGAATCTAGTCAGGATTTTGGGCTGGAACTGGCTTGTGTTAGATTTTACAGGGTTTGGAAAGCTTGCGTTTATATTGCTGAGGATTTTGCATGTGATAAGCCAAATTTTGCTTGTCTTAATTAGGTAATCATCCAGCAGGTTTCAGTTAGTCATCTCTCCCGATGAAGTCTAGCTAGTTTTTGGCACATGGAGGACTTTTTTGGTTATCAAAAGCAACAGCCTTAATATGACAGAGCATTGGATTCCAGTTCACAGAGGAGAGGAAGAAATGGATGCAGTAATACTTGGGTGTCTCAGCAATGCTATTAATAAGTGGTTTAAGATGTGAAAGTGGGAACCTGGAAACCAGGCCACCACATACGCATATATAGACACAGATTTAATACAGCTCATTTATAACTGGTGATTGCTCGGACAACATCCTTAATGTAAGAGGAAAAAAGTGTAGGCTGTCACTTTCTGTTCCAGACTTTAATTTCAGTTGTATGAGCAGGAGCAGCTGCCTGTTGCTATCAGGCGTATGAAGTTTTTAGTGCTAAAAAGACAGCTGGACTGGAAATACCCCAGAACTACATATCCATTTGTCTGGTTAACTTCAGCACTTAGACTATCAATCAGGTCAGTCTAAAGAAAAATGAATGACATCAGTCAAAACAATAGGATATCTCTGCGCAGTGATTAGCTCTGCGTAGTACAAAAACTTAAATAATTTGTTCTTTGAAAATGTGGTGATTGATTGGCTTCCATTAGGCTTGGATTTTAAAACATTCCATGAACTCTCAGATAAAATGGCACTAAAATGTTATTGCAATGACCAAATAAATCATATTAGACTATAGTGTATATAAGCACTTTAAAACATTATAGGTACTAGAATTCTGTGTATAATAAAAAGGTGAAGAATGTAATCCATGATTTTTTTTTATGCTCTCATCTCACACCAGCATTATCCTGGCTGTTTACAAGGATAATGTTCCTATGGATATGAATTTTTGGTTTTGTTTTAGTATATTATATACACACATAAATGTCACACAGTTCTGCATATGTTTGGTCACAGGGAGGTATTTTAAAGTTACCACAGTGCAGAATTCATCTAAGCTTTTGATACTGATGCTGGCCATTTTAATCTGACCTCAGCCTTGCGATCAGCTTGCAGCTGAGAAACTGGATGTTACCATTTAAACATGGTGCATTTTTCAGTATCAGGTTTGTGGTTCAGCTCATTGTCCTGGAGCTCCGGCCAGAGAATGCAATGTTTAGCCTTGAATCTCGTGTAGAGGAATAAGACAAAATCTTACCCTGATGGCAGCATAGTAACACTTGAAATTTATGATTGTTCTCCTAACACTTCACTTTTGCCTAATGACCCAGATTCTGCAGGCACATAATTCTGTGAATCATCTCTTACTTCAAAGCAAACTGTGTGTCGAATGCATGCAAGATTGACTAAATATTATTAGCCATATGGATCATAAATCAGAAGGCAAGGAAAATAGTTTTGCATCAATGATGTTTTATTTCACTATTGTGCAATATTACTCATGCAGTTCAAGCACTGGTGTTTTGTTTAAGTCATTGGTGACACTGTAAATCTTCAGAGAATCAAAGGCAAACAACACGCACGCAGCACACATGTAATTGTCTTTGAACTCAATTCACAGTGCTTGGCTTTACTGTTGACCAATGCTATTTAGTAATTTGTTTTCTAAATGAGAGAAAATTGAGTGCACGGAGAAGTTCCAGATTCCTTCAGAAGAGTGCTTGGAGGGTTGACATGTTTGATTGCATTGACTGTTATGTAAACAGTAATATCTGTGATCTAGGATACTTCTTCACACTGTAAGTACTAATGTCAAATTATCACGTTTCTGCAATGAATGACAAACTTTAGTGAAAGCATCACATTTGAGACCTTGTCTCACATTGCAGAGCTAATGAAAGCTTAAGGAAAATAGTGAGATAGCTATAGGTAAGATCCCAGGTCCATCTAGATGTATTTATAAAGTCACTGCTATCAAATAAGCAGGTCAGTTCAGTGCCAGTTTCTACATCTTGAGACAGGAAGGCTTAAGGGGACCTTAGCAGTGTACATGAACACCTGAAGGGGCAGAGTACAGAAGTATGGAGCCAGACTCTTCTCAGTAGTGCCTGGTGACAGGATGAGAGGTGATAGGCACAATCCAGAATTCTGGACATTTTCAGGGAGGGTAGTCAGACACTGAAGCAGGCTGCCCAGAGGCGTCATGGGGTCCCATTGTTGGAGATCATGAAACCCTGACCTGACACAACCCTGAGCAGCCTAGTCACCTGGTTTGGGCTGGATGATCCCCAGAGGTGACATGCAGCCTCAACAATTCTGTGACCATGATTCAGAAATTCCACTGAAATTATTTCTTCAACACAAGATGACTAATTACTAGTGATTAATAGCTATATACATTTCCTGATTTAGACATGTATGATGTGCAGCATCAACCAAAGCAAATATTTCTCTCTTTGCATCATAAAACTATCTTCCTTATTGATTATTAACTGATATCTATAATCTGTATTCCTAAATTAGTTTGGCTCTTAGGCTTGGATTGTCACCTGGGCATCAGGGTTAGAACTGGTAGTAACGTGAGGAGCAAGCACAAAGGCTGTACAGTCAAATGAGGTTTAAGTGGGATGTAAGTGATGCATAGCCTCAAAATTACACAGTATTGTATTTTGAATTCATATTGTTTATTGAAAGGAGTAGAGGAAATGTTAGCTCCTATTTTAGAGCACCAGTTTGGAGGCAAATCTATGTCTTATAAAAGCTAGAGTTTGGGAGGTGGGCGGTTGTTAGTCTTTGTGAAATAATGTATATGGAAAAATGTTTAAATACCTAGGAGTTGGTGAGATTAAAGCTAGAGCTGGGCTGTGTCGAATTTCCTGGTGATATCTGTTGATAATATCTATTACTCCTGGCTTACTTTTTAGATTTTTTTCTTGGTTAGATTATTTGGAATTGTGTGATTTGGAGAGAACCAAGGGATTTGCTTGTGTATTTATCCAGTGCACACCTCAATAAGACAGCTGTGTCACCAACAGGGTTCCAGGACACTGGCTGGCAGCTTCTACTGATGAATCTCACTGCAGCTTAAGCAAAAGCTACAGTTCGGCTCCTGCCTGGAATAAACAACTTATTTCCAATGTCTTGATAATTGGGCTGTCTCCCACCTTTCACAACAAATTCTCAGCTCCTCTTCATTTACAGCAAACTTCCACTCTGCATATCTTACTTATGGCAGAGTCAGGAATACATTTCTAAAGCACTACTCCTTCCTAAGGCATCAATAAAAACCTTGTGAGTATTTACACTTGAAACATATTTGTATGTGAAATACTTCCAAGATGAATTAGCATTATTATTTAGGCCCCAGTCTAAAGTTTAGTATCAGGCCTACTGTACATCTTGTTATTTAGTTGGACATTGCATCTTAGCATTTGGGCTGGAGGCTGGAGAGCTATCATCTATGGAGATGGTACGCCTGTGGGAGCAGTTGTTGAATGTCATTTACCACTTCTCCACATTAAGATTTAATCCATTTCAGTGCAAAGCAAGCAGGCTTGTGTTAAATGCTGACTTCCTGGTAATGTGCTTTATTTTGCAAACACCTGTGTGGAGTTGAGAGGCAGATGAAGAACCTACCCTGTGTCAGGTGGGAGTTATTTCCCTTCTGCTGTGGCAAATGATAAACACCTTTCATGCTAAGGTGGCACTGAAGCTATTTAGCTTTTTATGTTTGCCTGCCTTGGAATAGAGGAAGGTTGTTTACCTCTAGCCTTACTGTGCATCTGCAAAGTATGACTAGGTGATATCAGTCAGCCTCATTTCTGTGCCTGCAGGATAATGGAGCAGATTCTCTTGGAAACCATGCTAAAGCATGTGGAAAACAATGATGTGGTTGGTGACCTCCAACGTGGCTTCGCTAAGGGGAAATCCTGCCTGGCCAATTTGGTGGCTATCTGGGGGGGGGCTACGGAACTAATGAATAGAGGCAAAGCAGCTGAAGTGGTAAATGCTTCATCCCTGGTGGTGTTTAAGGGCAGGTTGGACAGAGCCTTGGGTGACATGATGGGACATGATGCATCCCTGCCTGTGGCAGGGGGTTGGAACTGGATGATCTTTAGGTCCTTTCCAACCCAAACTATTCTATGGTTCTACAATATCTTGAAACAAAGAATAGCCTAAACCTCTTTCACATAGCTGAGCTTGCCAAGGCATGACCCTGACAAATTCTTTGCTGCAGAGTTGTGGCTACAGTATGTACCTGGTGGCTCCGCAGCTGAGCTCCAACCCCGTGGACCGCTGTGCTGCCAGGTAGGATCAGTTGCTGCACCAGAGGATGGCAGAGCTGCTTCACGCCGGCCCGAAGCTACAGGAGAACTGTTGAATCTTTCCAATCTTGCTGACGATTCAGGAGTGCCTTCAAGGGGCTCTGAGCATTTTTTTGTGTGAGGGCAACTGGAGGGGGCTCTGTGCAGAGGGGACAGGATGCCAGACTTAATTTTTTGGAGCATACGTAGGACTAGCAGTTTGCAAGAAATTGTGATTACAGCCTGTTGATATCGAGTACATATAACAGAAATGCACCAAAACCTAAAATAGATTTTAAAATAGACACTAAATCATTCGTTGTGAGTCTTGCTGGTGGCATCTTTGTAGCTCAATGCATTTCTAATAAGTGAGACTCTTGGGTTGGTCCCATAAATATCATTGCTTATCCAGGAGAGATGCTGGTTATGCATCTGTGATGCAAGAAATAAGTATCATTTGAGATATAATTACTGAAGTGTAAAGTAAGTCAGGACTTCACCTTTTCCTGCATGGGAAGTGTTTTTAACTATAAAAACTGTACTAATTTAAAACTGAGAACCTGGTGTTCAGATTTTATTCCAAGCTTACTTGTTATCTCAAGAATCACTCTACATAATTGTAGTTTGCTTAAGTTCAGCAAGGTTATATTTGGATTTTCATTATTATCTTCCATTTTCTCGTGTTTCATCTTTCTTCAAATACATAACTCCTTTGGGATGAAAACTTGCATGCTTGCTCACAATGGTGAATGTTTTGGGGGAGAGGCTGAAGGAGTAGGGCTGCTTGTTCTAGCAGCCCCCAAATGGGAGGGCTTTCTTACAGAAAACACCTTCTTTATCATAGCATTTTACTTTTTCTGAAAACTATTTCTCTATTAAATTGACTTAAATAATTTATGCCTTTGCTTAGTGGCTTTTAAAATCACTTTAAATATCCTCTTTCATGATTAGGTAGATATTCAGTCTATTCATAGCTCCAAGCTAACAAATTTGATTTTACTGAACTTTATCAAACTTTTAAAATTTTAATTTCTTTTGTCTTCTTATTTATATTCCACCATTCATTTCTATCCTAAATTTGTGACTGAAAATAGGTATATTCCTCTGCCCCTCTTCTGGCCATTCTTTTAACTTTCACTTTTCACTTTATGTGACAGAAAGTTATACCGAGTGAAGCATACTGGGCTAAACAGAAATATGATTCTGACTCTTTCTTATTAATCAGTCTTTTTGGTTCTAAATCTGTATCAGTGCAGAAACTGTGGCCAAAAGGTTTGTAGCAAGTTAGAAGAAGAACAAATAATAATAATAAATAATCTATTGTTCTTCTTTCTGCTCCGTGTGTTTTCTGCTTGTCTTTCCCAGTGTTGGCTTCAGCTGTGTGCTATAATAGAGAGTATTTTGGTGGTGCTATCTCCTTGAACTAAATCTGGTGTTACTTAAAAAGGTGATTTCTTCTTTCATCCCTCCTCTGGTACTGATCTGTTCAATATCAGGCCTACAAATATCCCTTCTAAGGTTTTTCTTCCACTAAAGGCAACTTCACCAAACATAATAACTTGGCTTTACTGTGTGTCTTCTCATGCCAGGGGGGAAGGGTCCAGTTTTTAAACTGAAAAGCGCATCAACTTCACCACAGCTTTGGGAAGAGTGTTATTTGGGAGTACGTAGTACAAATAGTACCTGAAACTTGTTCCACGCAGTAACATAAATCAATAATATAAGGTAGACAGTTATGCGCAATTCATTACTACTTGAAAGGAAGCCCCCTCTATGTGCTTCTGTTTTAAATGGTATGTGAATACTCTCCATTGCTGTCTACCTAGTGGAGGCTGTCTGTTAAAGCTAAGTAATACACCACTTCTGCTTGGAATTAGCCAAATCTGTTCATAACAGATTACCATCAATAGCTTTTATAGAGGTGATTATCAATTCCAATTGTCTGCCAAGTGGCATTAGGTTTAGTGTTTCCATCCACCTAGTCATTAAGCACATGTCAAACTCAAAGTAACTGGTAATTTCTGCAATTAAGGCCACCATTATTGTTTCCTTTACTTAAAGAGGGAATCCAAATTACATGGTTAAATATAACCATCAGTTTTTCCCACACACACTTGGGGTCTGTGCTGCAGAACAGTGTTAATCCTATGAGAAAACACAATTAATAAGATAACCATAGATTAAGTTTGCTACTGTGACCTCAAACCTTGGAAGATCACACCCTCTTGAAGGAATCTAATTTGAGAAAAATCCCAGAGATCAGTCCAAGAAATGTCCTGGAATTTTTAGGACAGATAAATATATGTCTAAAGCTGTTGCTTAAGGTCATGTGTGTGCTCAAGGATATGGTAATATGATGAAATAGTTGCAGATGGCCAGATCAAACCCTTTTTTCTCTGGCTGTTGACATTAGGAACTCAATTTCTTATCTGAAAAAAAACAGAAGAAGGCTTTACTATCACCTGCAGATGAGAATTTACTTCAGAGACTGATGACTGCTTAATACATCCTAAAATGAGGTTCCATCTTCTTTCACATCTCCAGGCGTGGAAGCCTACAACAATCAACAATCGAGCGGTACTCAGAGCCCAAGCGTTAGAAATGCAAAGCCACAGAGACTCCCAAAGTAACGCTGATAAATTGTTTAACAGTGGTGCCCTTCTTTCTGTATAATAGGAGCAGGGAGGAAGGTGGTATTACTCCCCCACTGCAACCTTTTCTGCTTGTTGGTTTAAGCCCAGCTGTAATGTTATTTAAATGTTGGTTTCTGGAGTTGATTGAATGTGCCTTTATTGAGAGAAGCAATGCTCTTGCATGAATGTGACACAGTTTTGTGCTGATATTTTGTTGGTTTTGGTTTTTTTTTGTTTCTAAGGGAAAACAAACCTGTTCAAGTCACTTAAAGAAATGTGTAAAAGCTACAGTGAATTTAATTTAATCTGAGTGTATGTTTAATCACCTTTAAGGGACTTCAGGGGTTTTGTTGATTTATAGGGGTTCTTTTAGATCCTGCTTCATGAACATACGGCCTCTTCAAATTCAGAGTAATCCTTTGGGTTTTTCTCCTCTCTTTTGGCCATATCTTGCAATTCCTGGTAGGGGCCAGATAGCATATGTAAACTGTTGAAGACCCCATGTCCTGCAGAGCTAGAAAACCACCAGGTAGATAAAAATGGGGCACAATGAAAAAGAGGAGGTGAAGTGTTTTCACTTGGCTAGAGCAGAGCCATTTGAGTGGCTTACCCTCATTAGCCCATGCAAGTTTACCTGATGCACTCTTTCCTTCCCTCCTGAAGCACCTCTTTTTCCCCCGGGAGCACTTGTCCTTCCTTCTTCCTTGCAATGTGGAGGAGTTCTAAACTTGCCTTAAACTGGGTGGACATTTCTTAGAAAGATCATGTTGGATCATATGGAACATGTTTTCAGCTGCATCTAGGCAATGCTGTTTATTTTGCTTGGACATAGGTACATACACTTTAGCTTCCATTCATAAGGAAACAACCCTAAACCCCTTAAAATGTTGAAAATACGTATTGGTCATGTCTCTGCACCATGGCTGTCCAAACGGGGTATGTTTCAAGGTAGTTCAAAGACTTTTCCCAACCTTATCTCTCAAAGTTGCTCTAAAGCAGGAGAAACGTATGAGTGAATGAGTGTGCATGCACACACGAACGCACACACAGCACCGTTCACACAGCCATCATTAACGGATGTTATGGGCCTGAGGTGGTCCTGCAAATGTGCAGCATCTCCACTCCTATGGAGGTTTAACCAATTTCAGGTATTTTATCTTTTAATTAGATTTTAGTAGTAACCTTCCCTGCTCCCTTGCACACATCAGCACTGTCAAGACGTGAAAGACGCCATTGGACTCCAGCTGAAGTGTACATGGACTTCACTAAAGTGCTTGTGTTCCACCTGAGGTGGAAGGGGTGAAGCTGCTCCCACCAAAATGGGAAATCCTGCCAGTGAATTAGGGAGAAACCGGGAAAAGTCCTGGTACAGAGAAGGGAAGAATGGCATTCCCATTGCCTTGGTAAAACGAACCTCTCAGGGACAGAGGTTTGTCTGATGTGGTCAGAGGAGAAATCAGCCCCTGCGAGAGCCAACTCCATGCCCAGAGGTGCCTCCATGGGAGGGAACCAAGCTTTACCAAGGCAAGGGCTAAGAAATGCTCCCCTCCTTCCTACCACACAGTCGAATTTCTCCCTGAAAGCGCTGTCACTTCTCTTTATCTCAAGGATAAATACTGATAAAGTTGCTGTGTCAAGCGGAGCCCCGTATGGCAGCAGGAGGGGCTGGGGCAGAGCCCAGCAGGCCCCTGACAAACCCCAGGCATGGCGTCCACTCAGGCACTTGTTACAAGCACATAAACACTTGCTGGTTCCAGATACAGGAGAAGGGCAGCAGCTGCAAACAAGGTGAACCAGAGGGGCTGCATGACTCTGCTATTTATCAACTCCTAATTAACTGTTAATTTGCTGGTCTTTCGGTTCAAGCATGGCCCTAATTCATCACAGGCAGCAATGACAGTGTCAGGGCTGGGGGAAGGCGCTCTCAGCACTTCAGCACTCTCTCATTAACAAAACACCATGATGTGAAGCAATTCATATAGCTGTCCCCAGCCTAGATAAGGCTGGGTGGGAAGCAGGACCGCTCTGAGGCAGCCCTCACGGCGCTGCCGTGTGCATGAGATGGCCACCACCGACGGGGCTGTCCCGGTACGAGGAGGAACTGGTTGGGAGGTCTCCTTCTAATCTGAAACTGCCATTTCTGCTTGTGCCAGGGGCAGGGAACTGAAAGGGTCGGTTAGAATTGCTGTAGAATAGCTAGCCCAGGCCAAGTAATAGTGATTTTATTGTTCTTTGACCATGCGTAGGAAATGGTAGAGCCAACTTCTAAATGCCTACGATGTCATCGCATCATCTTTAACACGTTATCTCTCAATCCAAAGAAAGGACTGCTCTTTTGAGCTTTTCTTTCCCGAAATGTTTTTTCTGTGCTCGAATATGATCTCATGCAACTCCATTGCAGGGCTCTCTCCATCCATGCCTGCCTAAGTGTTTAGTACAGCGATTAGCTCCATTTGGGTGATGGTTCAAGTCTTGCTGGATTGGGTTTACAGCACCTCCAGCCCTACAGGCATTAATCCATGGGTCTAGTCCCATGGATTTACCAAGTGCATAAAGTTCAGAACATGCCTAGACATGAGGCTGTAAATGCTGGTGGTAGGAAGCAGGGTTTATGTTGTATTTGAAACATTTGTAGTGCTCTGTAAACAGCTTTTAATAGTAATACATGTTTGCTTTTTGTCACGGGGCTATGCACTCCCTGTTCCTCCTCAGTGCGGTGACCTGTGCTGCCATCCCCACAAAGCTGCCAGCATACATGCTGCTGAAATTATCATTTTCACTCTCATTGTCCAAATATTTTCAAAGGAGCTGCAGCAGAAGGAATATCTTTTACCCAGAGGAGCTAAGATGGGGCAGATTTTTAACACAAAGGCCTCGTAGAGAGCTCATGACATTTACACAGTTTGTGACACTTCATATCCCCTTGTTATAACACCCAGTTTAGGTTTTCCCTTTATGGTCTTTCAGGCCTGGAGCAGCTTATTAATGTCAGGCTTCCAGCTCTCCCCAGCCAGGCTTGGCTGCTGCCTGCTTAAATGAGCCCTGCCTTCCAGGGGATAATGATTTTGGGGTGCCTTGGACTCAAGTGAAGTTACAGTAGTCAGGGGTGCTCTGATAACAGAAAACGCTTTCTTGTTAGCACTGCAATTTGGCAGGATGCTCAAGTATTTATTACAATCCTGGGAGCCGCGGTGTTGCTTGGCAAAGCTGCTGCTTTATTCGCACTTGAAAATCACCTACTGCACAACAGTAGCTTTTCACTGGGTTTTCAATAAACTCATCTGCATTGAGAGGTGACCTGCAAATCCAGCACCTCCCTTTTTCTCTCTACTAAGTCTTAGATTTGCTCATATTTGCAGTTGGTCTGGTTGAGCCCAAATGGCTAAGTCAAAAAGGATGTTACTTCTGGATCAAGAGACTCAAAGGCAAAGTGACTTGTTTCGTTGCAGGATTGAGGGGTGAATTCAGGAAGAATGAGACACAGGGGTGTTGCTTTACAACTGCAAATGTTCAAATTTAGGATGATTTTGTCATTTACTGAATTGTATGGAGTTATCCACCTCATCCCTTTACTACAGTTATTGCTTCTGAAGGATGAATTGCACGGATGGAGTCTAGAGGTGCTCAAGGTTTACAGCCTTGCGTATATAGCCTGTTATTGATTATGTGCAGGGCTGATAAGCATGATAAAGAAATAATCAGTACGTTTGCCAGTTTCCTTGGTATTCTGTTAAATTATTGGTTTTACATGTCATGTTTTTTCTCTAGACCAGGGTAATTTGTTAGGCCTAGTACTTTGCATTCATTTGCAACCAAAAGTGCAAAATTAATTTCACATATGCTGTATTCAGGAGCTACTGCAGGTCTGAAGGCTGCAGAACACTGGTGCAAGGCTTCAACATTTTTCTGCTACATTCTACAGCGTCCACATTGTAGTGCTGAACTGTCTTGAGCTCTGTGAAAGATGAGGTGGCAATGGCAGAGCACTGAGCTCTTGTCACTGCATTGTGCGGTGACTTAGGGCTAACAGATGAGGAAGTTCTATAGGGCTATGATGGAGGAAATTCCTGTCCTCTTGGGTACTGTTTCCATACAGTGATGTTGGTGAGCTCAGCCAGAAGTTACTGAACAAGCAACGAAACTGTGCCAAAACACGGACCAATTTAGTAAGAAAAATGAGGAGGGCAGTGTTGGCTCATTTTTGTGATAGCAAAAGAGATGCTTCCACTCCAGCCTTGTAATGGCTTTGTCTTCAAATCTCTGAAGAGGAGGTCAGAATGGCTGAGCTGAACTGCTCCATTTCCTATACTGAGAGTTTGAATGGTATGTGGGTGCTTTTAGTGCATTCACAAAAATGATGAACGGCTTTGCACCTTCACAGGAGGGAAATAAATTGCCTTTGTGGATCACAGTCCTACAGCAAATTGCCAATGAGCTGTAGAGGCGAATACTTGTCCCCTGAGTCTGCAGACAGCACACAGGCTGCTCCTTGCCTGTTCTAGGTACTGTGATGTTTTACACTGACATAGTCAGTGAGGCTCAGCATTCTGGGACCAAAATGAACAAGGATACATATTCACCTAATAGCTACTTCTTCCTTTTGCTCCCCTACTGCCTCTTTCTTGCTGGTAAAATGTATATGCGCTGCTGTTTGTTGATGCAGAGAACTGGATATACCTGCAAAAAATAAATGCCCTCATGTATAACCCCGTTTTCTCTGCTACATCCTAAAGTACTCATTATTCAAGCTTTAAAAAACAAGTTTCAAGTAGGACTTAATTTCTTCTAAGTAGGCACCTTTTGTGTGCTCCTGCTGTGTATTTGAACATCTCGAGGCCAGATTCCAGCCAGCACAGGACAGCAAAGAATTTCCTGCTCTTCACCTTGTTCCTGGTGAACAAGGGAAATGTTTGAAGAGTTTCCTGGGTTTCAGTTCCTCACAGGAGGCAGGTAGCAGAGGGCAATGCAGTGTAGAAGCAGTGGAGGCGAGGAGAACACTTGGCCCCAGGCAACCTGCCCCCTTTATTGCAGGTTCCTGTGTGCCATCACTATCACATATCTCCCTTGCTGGCAGTCTTGCTAAAAGCAGCATAGTGATACTGAGTCCTAAGAAGGTCCCTTGTCAGTGTTTCGCCAGTGAACCATGGAATATGGGTGATTCTCCACACTGCCCCCAGCTACAGTACTGAGAGGTGGGGAGTAGACAAAAATCTGATTTACTTGTCCTTTTTTTCTTCCTCCAGAACCAGTGTGTGAAGGCTCAGGTCAATTCATATTTGAGCACCCATGTATTGGTGTTTTAGGTGAGTTAGGACTTGTGTCTGTTCTGAAGTTTAAAGTAGAGGCACATTTGTTTGCAGTCACTAGTGCATCAGTTATTAATTATCTAACTTGGTGGATGTGGCGTTATCTCAAAGCCATTAATTGTACTTTCCAAATAATCTTTAGTTAAGATTTAGGATGACAACTGCTCTTTTGTAGCGGGGTATATATACAAAAAGGAAAAGGATCTCTTTAAATGACTGTAAAACCCCATGGTATTCCATTATGAAAGGGAAAAATAATCTACATACTTCGTGTTCTTATGCACTAGTGCCCTCTTTTCCCAGCCTACTTTTCATTAGCGTGCCAGACAGACAGTGAATTGCCAGCAGAATATAAAATGCAACTTTGGCCAAATAAGCCTCTAATTCATTTTGATGACAGCTTCCATCCCTGTAATGGGTGCAGCCCACTTAATGCAGCCGTTGACAGGCAACCATTACGAGAACTGTAGGAACAACATGACTTCTGTATCTTTTCAAGTTTTATGAGATAAACCCTTTATTCTCTCTCTCCCCTCTCAGATGATGTATATGCAGATATCCTTCCCTGAAATAAATATTGCCATGAAAGCAAAAGATGTTGATTCCTAGTTAATGAGCTCCAAGTGAAATGGTATGGCAGTTTTCTATACAAGAGTACCTCCACAATACGCGTATATCCTGAGGAGTACTCACTTCTGAGAAAGTATGTGCGAAAAGGAGTTTTTCTTCCCCTGTTTCCCTGAGTCTTGTATCTCTGTGATTTATGCCAGAAGATGTGGAATTCAAACCTAAAATAGAAGAGTGTGATGCACTGTCTTTGTTGCCCTTATTTCAATGATTGGAGGTGGAGACTGACCCAAGAAGGGATTCTGGAGACTGGATTCAGCTCTGGCATAGGACTGTTTTGACTCCTTCAGTATTCCAGGTTATCCTCCTGTTCCTAAATCGCACTGTGCTGACTTTAAAGGAGCGTCTCTGCTCTCCTCCTGCCTGCAGATTCAGCTGCCTGCCTGGCAATCCTGTAAGAGTCTCAAACACAAATCACACACCACTGACACAGAATATCAGCATGGTTAATGCCCACCATGCCACAACTGGGAACTCTGGTTGCCACCATATAGTTGATTCCAGTGTTACTGTTGTAACTGGGTCGAATTATGGTGCTGAAGTTCACTAATATCAAGTTCTGTCCTACAGCAGAGACCTTAGGGAGGACTTTGCTTCCCTTGGTAGGGCCACCAGCTGCAGTTTCCTGGCCAAGCAGCACATAACCCTCTATGCTCCCATGACTTTGTTTTGCCTGTAGAAAATCAAATGCTTTTATGAGACTCCAATGTGAGAAATGAAATAATAAGATTGAATTAAAAACTTGATTAAAGAAAAGCTGGCACTTAAACGAACAATATAGAAAAGACCCTTTGAAAGTGATAAAAAATTTGTGCTGAAAAAAAGCTACATAACCAACCAAACAATTCAAATTTGCCTGATTGTGTTGACTGATACTTTGTTTTCTCTCTGCGTCACTTGATCTTCTTTAGTGTGACACTTAAGTGCATCAAAATGATTTAAGACCTGCTTCATTGCCACATTATCCCTTCTCTTTGACCAGAGCTGGAGCCTTTACTGCTAATTCATTCGTCTGCTGCAGGAGAGGAAGGGTCCTCTTAAGCTTCCTTATCTTTCCTTTCAAGTTGTCCTGAGACTAATCTAGACTTCCCAAAGGCCCTCTGTAAATATGTAGTCTATCTGCCTCTGTGATGTTGTGAGCTGCTGAACACTGCAATTAGCAGACTCAATTAACACTGGCTTGAAGGTGGTCAGGGTCTTACAAGATTGGTCACAAAGACTGGGAGTGGGAAGGTGGCTTCTTCTAAATCACAAAATGCCTGTTTCCTTTAACTGTAGATAATTTTATCTTTAACTGTACATAATTTTATCTGTCTTTTGAACAGCAAGTACTTCAATTTTTGAGAGGCTCTTAGTTAAGCCGTGAGGTATACTTCCATGACCTAAGCTAGGCTGCTCTTCTTCCTGATTTCTTTTCATGTTTGATTTCTTTCTATGTCAGGATTAGAAGTCTTTGCTTTTTTTATCAAAGTATATTCTGTATTGCTGACAGGTAGAAAACTGGTAGGATGTGAACACTTGATTATCTTGGAATTGGAACCAATATGGGAACCAGTGTGTCCTAAATCCAAGCAAGGTTTGTGTCCCCTTGACATTCAATAACTAGGGAGCAAATACTAGTACATTTGGAGCAGGGGTGGACACCACATTTATTTGCTAGTTTTCATGATCCAGCATGGGAAAAAAAGTGGTAAGAAGGTCTTCATCAATACCCTTCTGAGCACAGACCTCATTTTCAGGCAATGAGTACAAGTGATGCTGCTGCCGATTTCATGCTCCATCCAAAACAGCTCATGTAAAGGTAGCCTGGGAAACCTGTGCTCTGAGGGTCGGTTGCAAGGGGAGAAGGAGTGACACTTCCACAGCTTTGGTTAGTACTTGTGAACCTTTTCCTGGTGGGTTTATGTGAAAGGAAGACTGAGGAACCTTTTATGTGTGTCCTGAAGGGACTCCAGCTGCAAAACACCCAATGTTCGGACCAATGGGCAGAACATCATTCATCACTTCATCTTCTTTTCTCCTGTCTCTGTATACTTTTGAAAAGAAAGACTAGGAAATGTTATATAAAACTCCTGAACCAAGATATTACACACAAATCTTGCTTGATACAGGGGGCATTGGTTTGACTGATTGGTTTGATCTCTGGACTACATGAAGTCCAGATCAGAGAGAAGGAGGGAGAGATTTTTTATTTAAATTGCCTTCTCACAGCCCAAGAAAGTCCTTTTTGATCTGTACCTCATGGGTAAACTCAGGGAGAAAACAGAAGTTTCACCTTCCCTCCCCCAAAGCCAGCAAACTCTCAGTGGGAAGATATCTCACAACGCGTCTGCAGCACTGCTCTTCCACCTCTGCACCATGGCAACTGCAAGCGTGGGACTCTGCTGCATAGCTCCAAACTTGAATAAGGGCATCATGTCTGCATCTGTGAAGTGTATTTAAAAACTATTGTTAGTAGGATCAGATTAGCAGTAATTTAATTTTAATGGGGATGTTTACGCTGAAACATCCACAAGCAAAGAGCCACAAATCATAGCTGCCTTTAATTAATTCTCTTGATAAATCAGTTTCTCAGACTGCACCAAATTACCTTAATGAGGAAAAATCCTTGTTTATTTCAACAACATTTAGCCAAATGTGGAATGTTTATAGCAATAATTCAGCAATGTCCTTCAAGGAGCACAAACAACAATGATGAATGTTCACGTTGTGCTGCTCCTTTCTGTTCTCTTCATTCCCATCAAATAAATAATATGTTTGGTTTAAAAATAAATGGAGATGTTTTGGATAAGCAGTAGTACTGCTGAAGGGGAAATGGGCTAAATTATAGCACTAAATTATTTGCTTAGGTAGGTCCCATCTTGTTTGAAACAGACTGTGCACAGACTCTTTATAAATTAGACTCGCCCTGAGGTTTGGCTTTATTTTGGGGACAATTTAGTAAGTTTGTTACTTTAAAAACAAAGTAAACTTTAGGCAAAGTGTGAGGGGTCTGAGAAATTCCTTCTGCGTTCCAGAACCACTTAAGTGATCCATTTCCCCCTGGATACACCTGCTGGAATCACGAAGCCAGCACTCCCCACAGGTTTCTGGCACAGGCTCCTCTTAGTTACACGGGATCACAACAACTTGCCACAAGGCCACATAGGGATTCAGAAACATCTGGAAGATTTAACTTGAGTTTTAGTACACTTAGCTGCCTTTCTGTTCATATTCTCAGTGCTGCCGTCTTTCTTTGCAAGGTTTAAATTCTGCGCTGGGGCTGTGATGGCAGCACCCAGGAAAGTCAGTGGCTGCCATGTGAGATGGGTGTATGGCAGTGGGCAACCTGAGAGGGAGCACAGAAGCTCTGTTGCAGGTGTGGTGCTGGTGTTTGGGCTTATCTGAGTGCTAAGACTGAAGACAGGATGAGAGAGTGGGGCTGGGGCAGCCTGGAGAAGAGAAGGCTCATGAAGGGGAGACCTGAGAGCAGCTCCAGTGCCTGAAGGGGCTGC